>CM068352.1:35725860-35962890 GCA_034769755.1 Odontamblyopus lacepedii | reverse complement strand
CAGGTCTGAAACTAAACCAGGACTCAAATCAGGACTCAAACCAGGTCTAAATCCAGAACTTAACCAGGTCTGCACCAGGACTAAAACCAGGTCTAAATCAGGACTAAATCAGGACTAAACCAGGTCTATACCAGGACTGAACCAGGTCTGAAACTAAAAACCAGGACTAAAATTAGGACTCAAACCAGGTCTAAAACCAGGACTAAACCAGGTCTCAAACAGGACTAAAACCAGGATCAAACTAAGGCCTTAAAACTAAACCAGGACTCAAATCAGGACTCAAACCAAGGTCTAAACCTGTGAACTTAACCAGGTCTGGCACCTGCACTAAAACCAGGTCTAAAATCAGGACTAAATCAGGACTCAAACCAGGTCTATACCAGGACTGAACCAGGTCTGAAACTAAACCAGGACTAAAATCAGGACTCAAACCAGGTCTAAAACCAGGTTCAATTTTTAGCATATTAGTCTTGTTGGAAAATGGCCATGGCCATTTTCACTCACTACTGTGTGACCTGGAAGTCTGAATTGTTTAAATAATTGCAAGTAAGAACATAATAGTAACTGGAGATGTGTGAGGTCATTGAGGAAATGTTCTGAGCACTAAAGCCAAATCAAGAAATACAACTGAAGGTGGCACGCATTACAAAGATCAGACTGATGTCAGGAGGCGCCTGTCGCCACATTTACATTCTAAATGTAGTTAATATGATTAGCTTAGGTTCAGGAGCAGGGCCCTCACCTTCCCCTCCAGCCGAATCACACAGCTCACTTCTACCACAACTCGATTTCCCAGAAGCCTATTCTGCTAGCAGCCTATCCCGGCAACACAGTTTATCTCGAATAACTCAACCCCACCCTCCCAACCCCAATCTGTTCACTTCCAGACATAAAAACGCCACGCTTTGAGGGGGTCCCGTTGCTGAATATATATTTAAAAAGGTTAAAAAAGAGTTTGCTATTGCTCTTGGTCTGTGTAACTGCACATCTCTTGCTATTTTATTTAGAGGTTTATTTTCAGTCCAACTGTCCAAATCCAAATGTAATTTCCACCAGGAAATGCAGAAGTGCTGTGGCTCTGGCCCTGGACCTGACAGGAGCTGTTTCAGGTGACTGGACCAGAAAAGTCATGGGGCCTTTGCACTTTTTTTTTTATTTTTAGGGCAATAAGGATATTTTTAGTTTACTTGCAGACTTGATATTTTGTATTACTTTGTAGCTAAGGCCCTAAATTAAGCATTTTTAAGTCCAAAAAGTTGTTTATACATGTTTGCTGTGTGTTTTGTATAAAAGAGTGAAGAGTGAATTTTTATTTTCTGTTTTTTTTTTTTTTTTTTTTTTTCATCTCTATTTCTTGATCCTGTAGCTTTTATTTCAGCCACATGACACAAGTACAGCAGCAGATTGTGGGGAAAATAACAGGTTGTACTGAACAAAAGGATGTAGAACACTTCATTATAGGAGTAAGAGGGTGCAGTTTTAAAAGCAAAAGGTCTTGAGGGGGTTAAAAATGTCAAACCTACATGAATCAAAACACAACTACAGCTTAAGGGAAAAACACTAACACAGTTTAAAACATGAGCTGCGTGATGAGTGTCTTGAGTGAAGTACTCACCGTGAAGCTGCCCTCGTTGGACTGTGTGTTTGTTGGACAGCAGCGGAATGGCCATCCTCCCCAGAAGAGCAGTGATCAGCGTGGAGTTGATGAGGCTGGACTTTCCCCGCCCCACAGGGCCGTACACCAGCACCCGGAAGGTGACGCCACGCCTTCATTCTGGAGGCTCGTAGTCGGTCAGCTCCTTCCAGAAGCTCCTCATTTTTTCTGCCCCACAACAACCGAGAAAGAAAAGGGGTTATTTTTAATGTTTTTTTAATTCTTTCTTTGAGTTCATCTTGACTTAAAAGGCCCTGTACTCCAATCGATTTTGCCTCCTAACGTCACACAGGGCGGTCAGTGCAGATCACACATAAACATGGGGGGATATGATATAGAACCATATTGGTTCTATTAAGCAATTTTTATATGTTTTTTCACAGACTTTAACTGGAAGAGAGTGGTTATTAATCTAACACTATTTTTTGGCTTCCTTTTTATTATAATTCTGCAAAAACTCTTCTTGTAAAACTATTATTTAGCAACCATCATGTCAACAAGGGCTTGAAGCTTGTCTAAATTACAAAGTAGTTATGTTTAGACTAATAATAATAGATTCACGGCAGTGCTAGTGCGGCCTCTGCAGCTCAGTGAGGGAATTCTGGAGGTTCTGGACCTTTAACATGAGACTTGTCCATGAACTGAGAAGGAGACAGACTTGAACTGGCAACTCAGGCTCAGATTTTGATTTAAAAACACCATCTTCCTTGTGCATAAATGTATGTATTCTGGAGAAAACTTTTGTGCGTTTTAGAGTAGGTTTTAAAACGTTTTAGAAAAACACCACTACTTCTGTATTTTTCTCACTTTTTCTTTTTTTCCAACCACAACCTGCTGCTTTGACTGTTGTAAACGATAAAGGAGATAGATAAATATTTTACCATAGATACTTGAAATAGTTTATGTATGCGGCTGTTAGAATAAAATGCTTATAATGATGCGAAGTTATTAAAAATGTACATCAAAGCTAAAAGTAGTCTCAATGATATAAGCCAAGGTCCTAGCATGAAAGAATGCCTTTTGTTAAAGAAGTTGTGAGGCACTGCAGCTATCTGCTAATCTACCAGATGCGTGACCTCTTTTTTGAACTCTCAGGGAACAGAAAGGTTCCCAGACCATATATTTCTGTGCTTATCTGATGAAATGTAAACCTAGCCATGATATGCACTTTGACCATGTTGTCTATTGTAAACCCTAACACTGACACTTGATGTGATTTGATGACAATGCCTTCAATAAAAGCTGAGGAGAGAGAGGATCTGGGAGAGATCGGTCTGGGGACCAGCGTGCTGAGAGCAACACCTCTCTCCCGTGTATACGTAAAAATGAAGCTGGCTCAGGTGGATTTAATCCACCTTAAAGTAGGAGATTGGCATTTAAATTGTCAAAATACTTTTTCACTGCCCTTGTGATTGTATAAATTTAAATGAAGCCATAAAAATGGTCACTTCGAGCCGGATCCGTGTGCTTTTGCGGAACTGGAAGGATGACCAGTAGAGATTGGACCGAGTGCGGCCGCACTCCAGCTTGAGAGCTGAGAAAAAAAATCTGTCTTTTCTCGACGGCAACGCTTTGTTGGACATCCTCTCCGTGGAAGGACCCGGCCAAACCAGATCCAGTTTTATCACCTGAGGTCAGAAATTTAACTTCTAAGAGAGAAGTTTTTAAGAACTACATAGAGATGAATCTAATGTAGAGGTGTGAATCTAGTGTAGAGTGTGAATGAATTGTTGAATGTATGGAAATTCAAATTGATCATTGTTAAGATGTATTAAGGTTGAATCTCATTAAGGACATAGGTCGATGTTTTGCTGAAAATTGATCCAGTGTCCTTCTCAGTGTCAATGAATTAACACCAAGTTTATGACCGCCCATCGTGGTAGAAAGCTTGTCATAAAACACAGAGAAAGTCTCCTGTCCTACAGTCAACAGTATGAGCGAGAAACTAGACAACATAGTATCATGGCAGAAAAAACAGTAAAGCATAGAAACAGATTTCTCGGAGTATATGGAGGCGAATTTATCCAGGAGGTCTTGCAAATTCCTATGAAAATGGAAAGTAAACTATAATTTTGATGAAAAACTAGATGGAAATAGAAGTTAAAAGCGAACTCGTGATGGAACCTATCAATTCATGAACAATTTTAAAGGAAAAACTAAATATACACCTCATAAACGAATATGACAGTTCGACTATGGATAAGTAAAAAGCGTGAACAAGTGTTAAAACAAAAAGGCAGAAACATTCGCAGTGTCTCGGCTCAGTCAAGGACGATGATGGCACAGTGGTGCAAAAGCGCCCTCTACAGGCAGAACAGGCCCAGAACAGGCAGGAGCATACGGGTGGGGATCGAAGCGAAGCAGAGAAATTTGCTGAAAAAGAAAAGGAGGAGTTTAAGACCCTGGGGCTTTATCCAAAACTTCCAGAATTAGAAGTACCAAACCCACAAGCCAGCTAAAATCCGTTTTGGACTCTTCCCACTGCCCCAGGGGCTCAGGGGGGGCCCCACACCGCATATGATAAAAAAACTCCACCCCCCCTGGCAACCTCCCATCTCCTATACTTCAAAAGGTGCCAGAAGTAAGACATTCAGAGGTGCAAGGCCCTAGTCAAATATGCCACAGAACAGACATGGGATCAGATTGATTGTCCCATCTAAAGAAATAAAGAAATAGCAGAAAGTTATCCCTAATTTCCCTCCCAGATCCACATACAAGCAAGGGGCGATGATACAAGTATACAGACCGTGGGCTGTAGTTGACATAAAAAGGTAAAAGATAGGAAGGAGGAGCAGATGTTATATATCGTATCACAAAAAAGCGGCATTTTGCAAAAGATTGTAAACAGAAGGGGGAGATAGCGACAGTGAGAGAAGGAGAGGAAGAGGAAGAGGAAGAAAAGAAAGAAGCACAAATCCCAGTAAAGCATGTATTCTAAATAAGAAATGCAAATATAAGTGTCAGGAAAATAAAGAATATTTGACACATAGGCTTTTTAAGCCAGATATTGTCAACAGGGGGAAATATGGTTAATACAATAGGTTTTAATACATACTAAAAAAATTTTTTTAAATAATGTCTAATCTTAAAGCATTAAAAATAATGCACAAAGACAGCCTAGAGACCTAGGAGGAGCTTTCCCTACTCCAGAGCATCCTTTTTCACATCGCTACACATGGATTTCATTCAGTCAACAAAATCCAAAAGTGTAGAGTATTACTTAGTGATAACTGACGCATTCTACAAGAGGGTGGAAATATTCCCAACAGCAAAACTGGATCTACAATTGAAGACCAAAAAGACCAACCAGGAAGCTCCCTGATCAAGATCTTATTGACTATAATAGAGAAAAACCTTGTTAACAAGAAACGTTGTAAACAACAATAAACTGCCAGAAAGAACTATTTCTCCACCCAGGGCAACCACGGCCAAAACCAGGGAGACCACGTGTTCCATAAAGACTCCTAAAGCGGAAGACTTGGACCAGCTCAAGAGTGGGACCACATCCAAGTGCGTGCCTGGCTACATCTACTGGCAGTAAAGGTCAAGGGCAGACCAACCTGGATTCATCAGTCGCACTGTAAGTTAAGGAACCAGTTGGACCGGACAGATCCTGACACAGTCTCAGAAGAGAACTCTCAAACGCCCATGAAACGCCTAGACTACTGGACCTCCTAGACTCAGGACATCACTGGCCACGCGGACTTCAAGTCAACTTGAGACTACAAGAGGGAACAGTGAGATAAAACTACTCTGTTCACCCCTAGCGACGGTGTTCTTACGAGGAAGATTTACCCTTCGGGCACTGAAAAAGATGACAGCTCCATCCATCCCAAGGGAAAAACAACTGTCTGAGAGAAGAAGAAGTCGAACAACCACAGGACACCCAGTTAAGATGGTTAAATAAGGTGTTATTTGTAATGATTTTATTCATGGTGTACATAGCAATAATGTTTGTGATACATATCAAACTAATACACACCCTGACTTGGTAGTGAGTGCACAATTCACACAACACAAATGTAATGACTCCACTATCTTTGAGACTGTGGCACACCTAGCAACCGCACTGACAAAAGAGGACAGAGACTAGGAACTGACCCTGACGAAGACAACCAGGACTTTGACACGCCAAATAGACAAACGCAAAAACAAGTTAAAATGACCAAGAGCCAACATTACCTCAGTGTACGATTTTACACATTTTTGTGATGGCATGTGCTAAAGTTATTAAAAATGAAGAGGCTCATGTTCTGATCTTATATGATGTAATTTTTATAAACAGGGGAAAAACATGTTAGAATAAAAATGCTTATAATGAGAAGTTATTAAAAATGTACATCAAAGCTAAAAAGTAATCTCTCAATGATATAAACCAGGCTCCTTTGGCATGAAAAGAGCCTTTGTTAAAAGAAGTTGTGAGGCATGCGCAGCTATTCTGCTAATCTACCAGATGCGTGACCTCTTTTTGAACCTCCTCAGGGAACCAGAGAAAGAGTTCCCCAGACCATATATCTTCTGTGCTTCTCTGATGAAATGAAAACCTAGCCATGATATACTTTGACCATGTTGTCTATTGTAAACCTAACACTGACATGATGTATTTGATGACAATGCCTTCAATAAAAGCTGAGGGAGAGAGAGGATCTGGGAGAGATACGGTCTGGGACCAGCGTGCTGAGGCAGCACCTCTCTCCCGTGTATACGTAAAAATGAAGCTGGCTCAGGTGACTTAATCCTTAAGTAGGAGATTGGCATTTAAATGGTCAAATACTTTCACTGCTTGTGATTGTATAATTTATGACATACGCTTACCCCCAGTCGATCTCTCTCCAAGGTTTATCAAACACTGAAGAAAAAAACACAAAACCATCATATATAGTACTTAAATGGTTTATATTTTTCAAGTTAAAATATAAAAAATGTGCTACTTACTTGGAGTTGGAGGTGCTTTAAAAACAAGCAACACACACACACACACATATCCAACATTATATTAATATTCTAGAGGAAACATAAGAATTGCCTTTAATCTTTATAGAAACTTACGTGCAGGTGCAGGAAACTGCACTATGGAAATGAAAACAGATTTGTATTATTATTTTAAAGCAGGACAGATGCTGTATATTAAAAGCTACACATGATGCACAGGGACTTACCATATCGTATTTCTGTTAGGATAAAAAAATACAAAATACAATATTAGAATTTGTTTATACAATATTGTTATATATTACAGGGTGTTGTTTGCTTTACCAACATAATAAATGACAAAAGATTTTGATTTTAAATTCCATAAACATGCTCTGTCTTTGTCTGTGGTCACGACGTGGACGAGTTCAAATCAAACAGCACTTTTACTGAACAAGTGTGATTCTTAATTACAAAAACACTGGACTTTGCCCGTTTTAATGCTGAAATCCAGTAGGCTTGAACCTAAAGTGTCTCTGTCACTACTAAACCCCAGAAATTGCAGCCATCATGAGTCAGTGCTAGTGCAGCCTCTGCAGCTCAGGGACAGAATTCTGGAGGTTCTGAGCTTCACATGAGGCCTGTTCACTGGCAAAAACAATCATAAATTAAATGACTTAAATTAAGAACATTTTACTTTATTTGAGCAGATTCATCTTAACAAGTGAAATGATCTGCCAGTGGAATAAGAGGTTTTTTCTTAATTCAAGCAACATTTGATTTTATTTCTTATTTTAAGTGCAAAAAGTTGTTTTTTGTATTTTAAGTGTAGCAAGATGTATTTTCATAATATTTTAAATGGTTTATATTTTTCAAGTTAAAATATAAAAAATGTGCTATTTACTTGGAGTTGGAGGTGCTTTAAAAACAAGCAACACACACACACACACACACACACACATATCCAACATTATATTAATATTCTAGAGGAAACATAAGAATTGCCTTTAATCTGTATATAAACTTACGTGCAGGAGCCTCCACTATGGAAATGAAAACAGATTTGTATTATTATTTTAAAGCAGGACAGATGCTGTATATTAAAAGCTACACATGATGCACAGGGACTTACCATATTTTATTACTGTTAGGATAAAAAAATACAAAATACAATATTAGAATTTGTTTATACAATATTGTTATATATTACAGGGTGTTGTTTGCTTTACCAACATAATAAATGACAAAAGATTTTGATTTTAAATTCCATAAACATGCTCTGTCTTTGTCTGTGGTCACGACGTGGACGAGTTCAAATCAAATAGCACTTTTACTGAACAAGTGTGATTCTTAATTACTAAAACACTGGACTTTGCCCGTTTTAATGCTGAAATCCAGTAGGCTTGAACCTAAAGTGTCTCTGTCACTACTAAACCCCAGAACCTGCAGCCATCAGGAGTCAGTGCTAGTGCAGCCTCTGCAGCTGAGGGACAGAATTCTGGAGGTTCTGAGCTTCACATGAGGCCTGTTCACTGGCAAAAAACAATCATAAATTAAATGACTTAAATTAAGAACATTTTATTTTATTTGAGCAGATTCATCTTAACAAGTGAAATGATCTGCCAGTGGAATAAGAGGTTCTTTTCTTAATTCAAGCAACATTTGATTTTATTTCTTATTTTAAGTGCAAGATTCATATTTTATATACTAGCACAGACTTTTCCACATTGTTTATCGCCACTGGTTTTGCAGAGTTTGCCGCCGTCAAACTGCAAATATCTTAAAAACCAGAATCACGAACGAAACTTTTTGCAGCACAAAACACCACAAACAATTGACAGTTTTTGCTTGAGTTTGATGGGGGCAAACTTCACGGAGGTCTAAATTATACAATTATCTCTCTGCAAAACATGCAAATGTATGTTTTAGCAGAAGTGCATTTAACTTTCAGCTATTAAAACAAAAATCACAAGCACTAAATTAGATTTATCTCTCACCTTCTTTGGTTTGTGGTTGTCCCATGATTTCCTCGGCGGCGCTGTCTGAATCTGCAAACAGAAGAAAAATCACAACAATCAAATTTTCTCAGCATAAGGATAAGGTGAAAAAAGACAAATCTACTGAAGTACCTGTTCTGTAGGCTGCCTGTCGTGCTGTGAATCTCGTCTACACTGTGTCAGCCCTTTTTATATGAGTCAGAAGGCAAAATTGAAAGGATGCTCTGCTTCTTGTAAGTCACGTGTTTTTATGACCAGTTGGTGGACTCAAGAATCATTAACTGAGACCTCCAGAGGACACTAAGTTTGAAGCTAAAATTGGGACTATCCAGGACCTTATGTGCAGTAAATCTGGACATGGGACATAGTTTATAAGCGGTCATCGTTCACTTCTTGATTCTCGGACAATAAAAAGCAATGATTAAAACGGTTTAATGACCCTCTGCACACAGAACACAGCGGACTTTGACGCCGAGATTCTGGACATGGGCAAGACAACTTTGTGCAAATCTTTTAAAAATGGGGACAAGTTCTTTAGAAAGTGCTCATATCATTTTTCATACTAAAATATCAATAGATACTTTATATACTGTATTTTCTTCTTTTTCTTTTTTCTGCTTCTGTTATGGCCCCAGGCCTCCAGTTCTTTGATTTGTTGTGTGCTTTAATTTCTTTTGTCAATTGGATTCCTGCAGGGAGAGCCCTGCACTGTAAAAAATTGTTTCATGGAATTTACGGTAAATTATCGGCAAAAAAGTTGCCAACTAATAGTTGTAAAATTACAATAATGTTCAGTTTTAAAGAATTACAACACATTACTGTAACATGAAAACAGTAACTTGCTGTAGTTGTGTTACAGTATCTTGATGGTTTTTTTTACAGCATTTGACTGAATAAACTCTGTATCATACGGTTTATTATTACAGCACCAACTCGTGACCTTTGTTTTACTTTATTGTAAGTTACTGTAAAAAGAAGTGCACGCTAAAAGGCACTTAAAGGCACAAAATATTAAGTTTATTAAGTCTTTGCGGTTAACAGAAGCACGTTTTCAGTAAACGACATTGCAAACTCCACACATTTCCTGGTTTGTAAAAACAAAGGGACTGTACCAGGAGCTTGTTATGGGAGGTTTTCGTGAGGGTTTGTCTGAACAAACAATTTTAACAGGGTTGTATTACATGTTTCCCAACACAGGCATTTTACTTATTGACATAGCCAGGCAACTTAAACACATTTACTGTATCATTTTTCTATTATATCTATCTAGTATTAAACCATTGTGTCTTCATAAGACCAAACCAGACCAAGTCTGTGGAGAGCAACCCCGCTCACAGTCAGAATGCCTGTTTTTCTAGGTATTTTTAAGCAATAAAACCACCTGTAATTTGAATAAATGTAATGTAGAGCTGTTTTATGTCATTGTGGAACATTCCAGACAGAGCAATGACATCTCTGTAGAAACAAGCAGCTGACGGACCCACAACAAACAAGTTACACAGAGTACCTTTAAAGAGTAAAAAGTAAAAGTATTTTCCTCATATTTTGACTATAATAAGGCTTAAAATGCACTACAGATATGTGCTGAATTTTGTTCAACAGAAACAACTGAAACAGTCAAACAGAAACTGTCTGACTTTTTGGATAACTTAAGTGCAGCACATACATCAGTTCAAAAAGTGTGACATACCATCATCCAGCCCCTCCTCGAACCGCCACCTTAACGTGGTGGAGGGGTTTGAGTACCCGAATGATCCCAGGAGCTATGTTGTCGGGGCTTTATGCCCCTGGTAGGGTCACCTAAGGCAAACAGGTCCGGGGACGGGTCAGACGAAGAGCGGTTCAGAAGCCCCATATGATGAAAAACACACAGAGGCAAGATCCGTCGCCCAGATTGGCGTCACCGGGGCCCCACCCTGGAGCCAGGTCTGGGGTGGGCGCTCGATGGCGAGCACCTGGTGGCCCCACGGGGCCCGGCCGGGCGCAGCCGAGAAGAGGCGGCGATTGGGACCGCCCCTCCCTGGACCCACCATCCGCGGGAGGAGCCACCATAGGGGTCGGGTGCGGAGAGATCTGGGCGGCAGTCGAAAGCAGGGGCCTCGGCGACCAGATCTCCGGACATGGAGACTAGCTCTGGGGACATGGAATGTCACCTCGCTGGGGGGGAAGGAGCCTGAGCTTGTGGGGGAGGTTGAGCGTTACCGGCTAGATATAGTCGGCCTCACCTCCACGCACAGTTTGGGTTCTGGAACCCAACTCCTTGAGAGGGGTTGGACTCTCCATTTCTCTGGCGTTGGCCGCGGGGAGCGGCGGTGAGCTGGTGTGGGCCTGCTCATTGCCCCACAGCTCAGCCGCTGCGTGTTGGAGTTCACCCCGGTGAACGAGAGGGTCGCGTCCCTGCGCCTTCGGGTCGGGGACAGGTCTCTCACTGTGGTGTCGGCCTACGGGCCGAACAGCAGTGCAGAGTACCCGGCCTTCTTGGAGTCCCTGGGAGGGGTACTGGACAATGCACCGACCGGGGACTCCATTGTTCTACTGGGGGACTTCAACGCCCACGTGGGCAACGACAGTGACACTTGGAGAGGGGTGATTGGGAGGAACGGCCTCCCTGATCTGAACCCGAGCGGTGTTCTGTTATTGGACTTCTGTGCTAGTCACAGTTTGTCCATAACGAACACCATGTTTGAGCACAAGGGGGTCCATCGGTGCACGTGGCACCAGGACTCCCTAGGCCGGAGGTCAATGATCGACTTTGTTGTCGTGTCATCTGACCTCCGGCCGTGTGTCTTGGACACTCGGGTGAAGAGAGGGGCAGAGCTGTCAACTGATCACCACCTGGTGGTGAGCTGGGTCCGCTGGCGGAGGAGGAAGCCGGAAAGACCTGGTAGGCCCAAGCGTATCGTGAGGGTCTGTTGGGAACGTCTGGCGGAACCTTCTGTCAGTGCGGCCTTCAACTCACACCTCTGGGAGAGCTTCTCCCGGATCCCGGGGGAGGCTGGGGACATGGAGTCCGAGTGGGCTTCATTCTTGGCCTCCATTGTCAACGCGGCCACTCGTAGCTGTGGCCGCAAGGTCTGTGGTGCCTGTCGCGGTGGCAATCCCCGAACCCGGTGGTGGACACCGGAAGTAAGGGATGCCGTCAAGCTGAAGAAGGAGTTCTACCGGGCCTTACTGGCCCGGTGGTCTCCTGAGGCAGCTGATGGGTACCGGCGGGCCAAGCGTGCTGCAGCCCGGGTGGTTGCAGAGGCAAAAACTCGGGTCTGGGAGGAGTTCGGGGAGGCCATGGAGGAGGACTATCGGACGGCCCCAAGGAAATTCTGGCAAACCGTCCGGCGCCTCAGGAGGGGGAAGCGGCCCAATACTGTTTACAGTGCGGGGGGAGAGCTGCTGACCTCGACTGGGGATGTTGTCGGGCGGTGGAAGGAATACTTTGGGGATCTCCTCAATCCCACCGTCACGTCCTCCGAAGAGGAGGCCGAGGCTGGGGACCCAGAGGCGGACTCATCCATCACCCTGGCCGAAGTCACTGAGGTGGTCGGAAAGCTCCTCGGTGGCAAGGCTCCGGGGGTGGATGAGATCCGTCCTGAGTACCTTAAGTCTCTGGGTGTTGTGGGGCTGTCTTGGCTGCAACATTGCATGGCGGTCGGGAACAGTACCTCTGGACTGGCAGACCGGGGTGGTGGTCCCTCTGTATAAAAAGGGGGACCGGAGGGTGTGTTCCAACTACAGGGAATCACACTCCTCACACTCCTTTACCTCCCCGGTAAAGTCTATGCCAGGGTACTGGAGAGGAGAGTCCGTCCGATAGTCGAACCTCGGATTCAAGAGGAGCAGTGTGGTTTTCGGCCTGGTCGTGGAACACTGGACCAGCTCTACACCCTCCATCGGGTGCTCGAGGGTTCATGGGAGTTTGCCCAACCAGTCCACATGTGCTTTGTGGACTTGGAGAAGGCATTCGACCGTGTCCCTCGTGGTGCCCTGTGGGGGGTGCTTCGGGAGTATGGGGTCCGGGGCCCTTTGCTAAGGGCTGTCCGGTCCCTGTATGACCGAAGCAGGAGCTGTGTTCGCATTGCCGGCAGTAAGTCAGACCTGTTCCCGGTGCATGTTGGACTCGCCAGGGCTGCCCTTTGTCACCGGTTCTTTTCATTGTATTTATGGACAGAATTTCTAGGCGCAGCCAGGGGCCGGAGGGGTCCAGTTCGGGAACCACAGGATCTCATCGCTGCTTTTTGCGGATGATGTTGTCCTGTTGGCTTCATCGAACCAGGACCTGCAGCGTGCACTGGGGCGGTTTGCAGCCGAGTGTGAAGCGACTGGGATGAGAATCAGCTGTTCCAAATCCGAGGCCATGGTTCTCGACCGGAAAAAGGTGGATTGCCCTCTCCGGGTGGGTGGGGAGTCTCTGCCTCAAGTGGAGGAGTTCAAGTATCTCGGGGTCTTGTTCACGAGTGAGGGAGGATGGAGCGTGAGATTGACAGGCGGATCGGTGCAGCGTCGGCAGTGATGCAGTCGCTGCATCGGACTGCTAATGGTGAAGAGGAGCTGAGCCGAAAGGCGGCTCTCGATTTACCGGTCAATCTACGTTCCTACCCTCACCTATGGTCATGAGCTTTGGGTAATGACCGAAAGAACGAGATCGCGGATACAAGCGGCCGAAATGAGTTTCCTTCGCAGAGTGGCCGGGCGCTCCCTTAGAGATAGGGTGAGGAGCTCGGTCACACGGGAGGAGCTCGGAGTAGAGTCGCTGCTCCTCCACGTCGAGAGGAGCCAGTTGAGGTGGCTCGGGCATCTGGTTCGGATGCCTCCTGGACGCCTCCCTCGGGAGGTGTTCCAGGCATGTCCCACCGGTAGGAGGCCCCGGGGAAGACCCTGGACACGCTGGAGGGACTATGTCTCTCGGCTGGCCTGGGAACGCCTCGGGGTCCGTCCGGAGGAGCTGGTGGAAGTGGCTGGGGAGAAGGAAGCTTGGGAGCCCCTGCTTAGACTGCTGCCCCCGCGACCCGGCCCCGGATAAGCGGAAGAAGATGGATGGATGGATGGACCATCATCCAGAGAATAAACATCACTGACCATGTTGCACTAAGGGTTCACTTCAGGGACATAAGAGTGTCTGTGTCATTGGATGTGATCATGAGAAGATCTGGAACTTCAGCTTCATCAGTTGCTGCAACCTAAACAAAGACAAAACAATGTTAGAGCCTAAACTGAACAAACTTGACTACAGCCAGTGAACAGACAGTGGCAACGTGAAGGTGGCAGGTTCTGGTGAGGATAAACTGGAGGTGAGTGTAAGAAACACCAGAGAGCAAGAAAGAGACAGAAGGAGAAAGGAGACAGGACAAGAGACAGCAGCAGGGGAGAGGAGAGGACACATAAGGGGGGAGTGGAGACATGGGAGAAGGAGAAAATAGTAATGGCTGCTTGCAGTAATGTTATGTGTTCTGTGACTTGAAACCTCTGCAGAAAGACTACAGCACAAAGTATGTATGTCCATGAGGCACTGAGGAGTCTAAGAAAATGCTTACCCTGCTGCACCAGGAGTTTGCTGCTTCAGTTTCAACCTAAAAGAATATGAAACATTTAATAAGCAAAACATAAAAAAGGGAGCTAAATTAAAAACAAACTAACAGAAGTCAAACAAACGTAGTAGTGTAATAATAATAATAATAATAAAAGAAGTCAATCAATTCAAAACTGTACATTAAAAATTACATTTACGACTGAAACACGTTGATTAATGGCAACTAATTACTTATTGCCAACAAATTTAATAACTGAATAATTGTTATCTGGACTCCAAAAGATCCAGTGAGCTGTGAGAAGGTTTCACAATTCGGACAAAGCAGTAGTGACTTTAAAATGGTCCAGGGAAAGTGTAAGAGTTTTTGAGAAAAAATTGTCTGTAAATTTAGATGAAGAAAATTAAGAAAAATGCAGACCTGGCTTATCCTAATAGGCTTGAATGAGGGTGAAAACTGGAAACCAGGAGTTTGCTGCCTCAGTTTCAACCTAGAAAACAATTAAGAAACATTTACTAACACAATAAAAAACAAAAAAAGCTTGAAAATGAAAATGCATACCTGGCTAAAGACTCCCAACTAGTGTGAGTGAGGGAGAAATTCTGACCCAGGAGTTAGTAACTGCAGTTTTAACCTAAAATATTTAAGAAACATTTATTATGTAAAACCAAAAAAGAAATTGTTTATTAAACAAAATTATTGGAGGGAACAAATGTGTAATGAAGCCAAGAATTATAAAAAATAAAAAAAAATGCATGTCTATCCCCTTAGAGAGTGACACACTGAAGATAGAGGTAAATACAGACCTTGATGAAGACTGATGGTGTAACAAATGGCAAAACTGGAAACCAGGAGTTTGCTGCCTCAGCTTCAACCTAGAAAACATTTAAGATAAAATTAGCAAGCAAACCGTTCTAAAAATGAATCAATATAGAAGGGAATTAATGCATGTCTTAAAAAGAAGACAAATTGATAAAATGACTTTAACAATATGTTTGCATGTCCTGAACATTTAATTTTAGTGTGATGCAGTGTGATTGTTTAAGACGTATACCTGGTGGAACACTCCCATTTGGCGTGATCCAGAAATTACCTGCCTCAGTTTCATCCTAGAAAACAAAGTGTAAATATTGTTTTTTAATAGAGATCCCTCAAATCAACACATGAAATGATACATAAAGCTTCAATAGGTCCACCTTATTTAAGATACTTTACAGCTGTATATTCAGTCAGTTTATCAATCACATAATGAAATGCAATCTGCAGGTATATCTTAATAATATTAATTTTACTTCACAAAGTTAAAGCACTATTGTATAATAATTACTGTGGTATTTATGCAATAAAGAGTTTCTCTTCATTTGCCAGTTTGTTGGAATTAAGAGTGAGGCAAGACAAATGCTACAACAGCCCAACCTAGTTTACACGCATGAATCGAAAAGCAATTTTTAATGTACAATTTTCACACGATTAATTCATTGACGTGTTTGCAATACAACTTGTAAAGCAGAAAAGACCACGCACAACAACACACATTTTGCTGTATATCGAGCTCATTACCAGTCGTGCACCGTGCGCATTGAGAACACCATAGAGCGTAGATATGACCGTATATATATGGGGCGCCAAGTGTAACACACTTAATTTCGTGGACGAAATGCCTTTCGTGCCACGAAATGGATAAAATGGTCACAAAAATCGTAAATCATCACGATGCCTTTTGTCCACGAAATGCGCAAATCAGTTGCCATTGTGTCCACGAAATGACAAAGGGAGCACGCTATTTCGTGGACAAAATACAAAACAGGTTATTCATTACGTGTACTAAATTTACTGCTGACTTTTCCTTTTGTGGCCATAAGGCTGGATTCACTACTTATTTTCGTGGACGAAATGAATTTATATTTGACAAAAGTAATGTTGTCCACGAAATGAATGACATTTATGCTTATGTGCCACTAAATGCATAACGTTTTCTTTTCGTGGGCCTGCAGATACCTTTCGTCGACGAAATGCATTTTGTGATTCAGGAAATGCATTTCGTGATTTAGGACATGGGTTTTGTGGACGAAATGCATTTTGTAATTCACAAAAAGCATTTCGTGATTTACGAAATGCATTTCGTCCACAAAAACCATTTCGTCAATCACGAAATGCATTTCGTCAATCACGAAATGCATTTTGTGGACGAAAGTCATCTGCAGACTCACAAAATCCATTTTGTCAATCACGAAATGCATTTCGTGTTTCACGAAAGGCATTTCGTGATTCACGAAATGGATTTCGTGAGTTTGCAGATGCTTTCCTCCACGAAATGGATTCCGTGATTTACAAAATGACTTTTGTCCACAAAAGGAAAACACTTTGCATTTTGTGGCACATAAGCATAAATGTCATTCATTTTGTGGACAAAATGACTTCTCTCAAAAACAAATGTATTTTGTCCACGAAAGTGAGAAGTAAATTCAGCCATATGTACACAAAAGGCAAAGTCAGCAATACATTTCGTGCACGTAATTAATAACCTGTTTTGTATTTTGTCCACGAAATGATGTGTTCTCTTCATCATTTCGTGGACACAGTGCTAGTTGATGTGCGCATTCCGTGGACAAAAGGCGTCATAGTGTTTTACGATTTCGTGATCATTTTATCCATTTCGTGGCACGAAAGGCATTTCGTCCACAAAATTTATGGGGCGCCAAGTGTAACACACTTAATTCGTAAATCACGAAATGCTTTTTGTGAATTACGAAATGCATTTCGTGATTTACAAAATGCATTTCGTCCACAAAACCCATGTCCTAAATCACGAAATGCATTTCCTGAATCACAAAATGCATTTCGTCGACGAAAGGTATCTGCAGGCCCACGAAAAGAAAACGTTATGCATTTAGTGGCACATAAGCATAAATGTCATTCATTTCGTGGACATTACTTTTGTCAAATATAAATTCATTTCGTCCACGAAAATAAGTAGTGAATCCAGCCTTATGTCCACAAAAGGAAAAGTTAGCAGTAAATTTAGTACACGTAATGAATAACCTGTTTTGTATTTTGTCCACGAAATGGCGTGCTCCCTTTATCATTTCGTGGACACAATGGCAACTGATTTGTGCATTTCGTGGACAAAAGGCATCGTGATGATTTATGATTTCGTGACCATTTTATCCATTTTGTGGCACGAAAGGCATTTCGTCCACGAAATTAAGTGTGTTACACTTGGCGCCCCATATATATATATGACCGTAGATATGACCGTATATATGACCGTAGATATGAGACCGTATATATGACCGTAGATATGACCGTAGATATGAGACCGTATATATGGAGAAGACACGTTATCCTCCGTGTGACGGAATAATCAGCGGAGCGAAGCGCAGTGTCACCATGAGATCTGAACGGACCCGCCGCGCTTCAACACGGAGTTCCGCTTTGACCCTTGCTTGGCTCTGACACTGGCGAAACTCCCTAACCCCGGCCCGGGCTACACTTTTAACCCGGAGGGGAGCGACACCTCCGCCCGCGCCGCCGGACCGCCGCGCCAGACCGCCGCGCCGGCCGCTCGGCCTGTGTTCCTTTCGCTACCTGCGGCCACTGCGGCGGAGCTGCCCGCACCTCCATGGAAAGCGCTGCAGTCAAACTCAAAACTTTAAACAGACAGTAGATAACTCATTTCTGAATTTATTAAAGTTTAATATTTTTGTTACTAGTCCACAAAATCCCCAATATGCGTCCATACATTCAACAATATTTCCGTTTATCCGCGGTTTGCTTCGCGCTGCCTCAGACTGAGCGGGAGGGCGCAGAGACTCGAGAAACCGTTCGCGGGCAAATGACCCACTAAACCTGCAGCACCTCTCCTCCCGCTTGGCCTATACGAAGCAATGTTCGTTTGTGAAAATGTTCCGCGATAACAAAATGTACACTGAATGAATGAAAGAAATGTAAAGTACTTACCAAATATGTAGACTCAAAGTCAAGAGCTTTCGCTGCTAAAAATGTGGATCACTACGCTGAAGCGAGAGGACCAAGATGGCGGATTCAAACTTGTGGAAAGTCTGGAGCACGTAACTTACGTACATGACGTCACACCACGTCTTGTCAAACATTTTGATGTTTTCGTTCCAAAACAGGAATTTACAGGAGCATTTAGTAAAATAAACACGTCATGTTGTAAATTTACAATTTTGAACTGTATTCTATTTAGTATCCCACAATGCATTGCGAATTACAATATTTTATTGTAAATTGGAATATACAGTCATTTCTTGTAAAATTTTACAAGAAATATATGGAAAATTACATACATTTTTTACAGTGTGGTCCCTGATTGGTGGGAACTTCAACCCTCGGCCACTCCCACCTCACCTCCAGCCTCCTCCCCCTGTTTAAGAAGATTCCTCTCACCTGTTCAGGGCTGCAGGCCTTTGTGGCCACTGCCATTTTCTGTTTGTGTCTCTTTCTTTCTGTCAGTCACTTTGTTTGTACTGGTACGTGACTTTGTGTGTTGAGACACTTGGTTAGTTTAGTTCGGTTTTGTGCCTTTTTGTTTTGTCACTTGATTCTGTTTGGGAGTTTATGTGATTTTACTTCGGGGACACTTGTGATTTAGTTTTGTTTGCGTCCCTGAGTTTAGTCACTTTTAGTTTAGTTTAGTTTAGGTTATTTTATGTACATAATTCAGCCTGTTTTTTTTAAATTTACCTTGTACATTCCTTTTAATTAAATTACCTTATTTATTTCATTTTACATCTTGGTTATTTTGTTGCTTCTGCGGCCCCTAGCAGAGCTGGGTCGTAACCGCTTCTTTTTATCTTTTCTTTTTTCTATTCTTCTTTTTCTCTAAGTTGTTTTTTCTACTTCTTTTTCTTTTTTCTTCTTTTCTTTTCTTCTTCTTTTTAACTTTTTTCTTCCTTTTTCTTTATTCCTTTTCTTCTTTTCTTTTTCTTAGTTTTTTTCTTCTTCTAAACAACCAAATAAAAATGTAGCCCTATCACAAAATAATTACACATTTTATAATAAAGTAAAATGAAAGGCAATGTTTTGACACTGTAGACCAGGAAAACAACGCTTTACCACCAAATGTAATAAATAATAATTTAAAAAATAAAATGTATTAGTATTATTAAATTTAGCATCATTATATTTCCACACCCCCAAGTGGATGAATCAATCATCTTCTGTCTAATTGTGTTTACAGTTTCACGTTGAGGTGCACCCAGTTTTGAAATGATTAACTACTCCCTACAAGGTGAAAGCAGAAAGTCTCCTCCTTTTGTCAGAGGACGGAGCTGAGGGTGAGTCAGGAGTTTAAAAGCAGCACACTCCTACGTTCTCTTTCACTCACTCTGCCTCTCGTCTGGACAGGCTGCTTTTCTCTTCTGGATCATGTCGTGGTGGCCGTTTGGGAAATCAGGTAGAGTATGTGAAAAAGGAGACTTGTTTTTCAGATTTATTGTTTATCTGCATTCTTAACTGCTTGAATTATTAAGTTAATAGTACTTTACATTAAGCTGTGTGGTTGTGTTTGTGTTCATTCTGTATGTCCAACAGCACCCCCTAGTGCTGAGAGACCTGCATGTCTGAACGTAAGGCTGATTTAATTTAAACCACTGGTGTGTATTTTATGATTCCTGCATTTTTCTGTGATCAAAATTACAGACAGACCTATTCTTTGAAATCCTGAGGCAAAAGAGTGAAGACAGCGCCTATCAAGGTATGTTTGAACTGAAGTGTTACTTTGCATCTAGAATAAACATGATCCTCTCTGTTAGTGATTGTTGTTAGCTGGAGACCCTTCCACAACTGACAGGATTAAATAGTTGCGCACACAGCCTGGTTGTGTATGAACTTTTCCTTTCACTTTTAACCCAGCTCCCACCAGACTGATCTATCACTGTATGTGTCGCCCTCTGAGCTGAGTTCTACTCATCGGTCTCTCACTAAAGAGAGTTTGACCATCGGCCGAAGCGTCACTACAGCGGAACAAGACGAAAAATCTAACGTTAGTTAAATCCAGTTGAGAAAAAAGCATGAGCATAATCCTCACCCATAAATGCACAAAGAGCTTCCCACTGCACGTTTTTTACAAACGAAATTACAAATAAACTTCCTTTAAAATACGCTGAAGTACTTAGCATCGTTATGTTTGCGTTGGACTGTTTCTGGACCTATCACAGGCAAACTAGTGATGGGATTTCCAGTTCTTTTTAGTGAAAAAAGCTCCTCAGCGGCTCTTCAGGTTGTTTTATTGCTTTAATTAATTTGTTATCAACTACAATATAAATTTGTGCACAAAATGAATAACTAATGTAAAAAAAATATGTTTTTAAAAAAATGTATATATGTTTATTATATAAATATGCTTTTATTTATCTCACATAAAATGTAAAAAATAAATGGAATAAAAGCATTCACTTGGACGTTTGTAGTTAGCACAGACAAATGGTTGTTGTTTACGGCTTTGTTACATTTGGCGATGAGTTATATTAGTCAGTATCTGTGTTTATTATGCAGTTGTTAGCATGCATGCTAATTTTATCACTAACCGCTAACATAATCTAAACAAAACAAAAGTTATCCACATGGTCCTGTTTTCTAACGGGGCTCTGGTGTGACGCACGTGTGCTCGAGTGTTTGTCAGTCACAAAAACAGCCCTGGCTTTTCATAGTTTGTGATGTTTGGATGCTAACGCTAACTCTGCATCGAGCTAACATATGGAACGGCCTTTGGAATGGAGCCGTTCAGTTTACAAAAGCTGGAAGGGTCCAAGTGTGCTCAAAGTCAGCAATATTCTACTGAATCACATTAAAATTCTACTCAAATTATTATTTCTCTCATTTTGACCAAAATAATAATGTATATATTTTGTTCCAGACGCTCTCGATGTGATTCAGAATGCTCCTGCTGGTACCATCGAGGCATTTATAAAAATCATTGAGACTTTGACAAATATTGGACTTCCAGGTGAGAAATTACCATCACATTGAAACTGGGATCAGAGGAAAAGTGTTGGAGAAACAGGTCAATTATCCCATTGTCATCTGTCTTTGGAACAGTACAAATGGACTTATTACTGTAGCTATACTTCAGGCATTGTTCTTATGTTGTATCAAGTTATCATATATTTGCCAACTGGGATAAGTTGTTAAATAGATCAAAATGAATACATAAAGTAAAAAAAAGGATGAATAGTGTTTAAGTTTAAGTATAAAGTTGATATATAATTAACATGCTAGCAGCGCACTTTCTGATTAAAAAGCTTTAGAATTAAAAGTAGACAGAAAACAGCAGTCTTATTTTGACCTCTGTACTGGACTATTTTAGCTCACAATAGACTATTTTCACAACATCAGGAAGTGCATCTGGTCAGTGCTTTTCTAGGGCAAAATCCCTGTGGAAAAGTGTCACATATTTTTGAGCAGCTTCATAAATCTGCCTCATCACCAAATCTTCATCCAACAAGGTCGACAAAGAACATATTCTGTCCATGAAGAATTTATCCACAACTATCAAGGGAAGAAAGACGAAAACTTAAAAGTGAACAACGACGAGCATTAGTGAACTACTACTGAGCAAAACGTTTAAAGTTTAAATGGTCGACACTTAATCTGTGACGTCCGTGAAGTTGGCCCCCATCAAACTCAAACCTACACAAAAACTATGTAAATTGTTTGTGCTTCGTTTGTGCTGTTTTGTGCTGCAAAAAGTTTTGTTTGTGCAATTCTGGTTCTTAAGATATTTGGAGTTTTATTTTCGGCCGTTGACGTCACCCAGCCCCTCAAAATGTGAAATGAAAATTGTCACAGCACAAAACAGCACAAATGAAATACAAACGTTTTCTATCATTTTCAGCCTGTTTTGAGGCTGTTTCACATTTTGAGGGGCTGGATGACGTCACTGGCCAAAAATAAAACTGCAAATATCTTAAGAACTAGAATTGCACAAATGAAACTTTTTGCAGCACAAAACAGCACAAATGAAGCACAAATGAAGCATAAACGATTGACACTATTTTGGACGTTTTAGTGCATTTTGAAGCTTCCTGGGGGCTGACCCCAATTTGACCTATAAAAGAATTGTTAATTTCTCCCAAACTAAAGAAGCACAAACAAAACTTTTTGCAGCACAAACGATTGACATAGTTTTTGTGTAGGTTTGCGTTTGATGGGGGCCAACTTCACGGAGGTTCATCTCTGAACATCTGCAGCATTTAAACTACACAAATCTCTCAGTGTTAATATCAACATCACAAAATCGATTTTTAATTTGATTTCTAGAATTGGTCTGAGTGAACAAGTTATTTATGTTTTATTCATGGCCATGTTAGTTTTGCTCAGTAGTAGTTCACTAATGCTCATCGTTGTTCTCATTTAAGTTTTCGTCTTTCTTCCCTTGATAGTTGTGAATAAATTCTTCATGGACAGAATATGTTCTTTGTCGACCTTGTTGGTTGAAGATTTGGTGTTGGGACAGATTTATGAAGCTGATCAAAAATATGTGACACTTTTCCACAGGTTTTTTGCCATAGAAAAGCATTGACTGGAAGTTGCACGACTCAACATCACAGCACTTCCTGCTGTTGTGATAATTGTCTATTGAAAAAATGGGTGCAGGTTCAATAACTTTCTTTTTTTTTTTCACTAAAGACACCGACGGCTCAGCTCAAGCTCAAGCTCCTGCTCCAGGGATGAAGCCGGTGAAGGTCTTCCTCCTCATCACAGGGCAAACGTACCAGGCTCACCAGCAGATCCTGAACCATCTGGGGTCACGGGTCACATGTACAGATGACCCACAGCAGTGCGATGTTATCCTACTCTTCTGTCCAATCCTGTCGCGGGTCCGGTCTGACGTGGAGGCAGCTTTCAGAAAGATCCCAGGTTTGTTACCTGTGTGAAGTTGGCCCCCATCAAACTCAAACCTACACAAAAACTATGGCAATCGTTTGTGCTTCATTTGTGCTGTTTTGTGCTGCAAAAAAGTTTCATTTGTGCTTCTTTAGTTTTGGAGAAATTAACGATTCTTTTATAGGTCAAACTGGGGTCAGCCCCACAGGAAGCTTCAAAATGCTCTACAACAGTCCAAAATGTTAAATAGAGCTCAAAACAGGCAGAAAATTATAGAAAACGTTTGTATTTCATTTATGTGCTGTTTTGTACTGTGACAGTGCGAGTTTATTTCTAAAATGCATTTTTAAGTGAAGATCTCATGCTACAGCACCACAAGAAACAAGCTCAGCAGAAGCACGTAAAATCAAAGAAAATCTCAGCAGAACACGAAGTTTGATTAATGCCGTTATGTTGTTTTTTTAACATTGGTTTTACGTTACCGAATGACACATTTCATGCTGCCGTTATGGGGAAGAGTCTCTACATATTTCTTTTCCCAGAATGTCAGTTAAATAGGCTGTTAAATACATGTTAAATTTTTATATAAATGGTCCTAAAAACCTCTTAAAAAGACTTGAATTTAGCTTGAAGAAACCTGAAGGAACCCTTTACCGTCATAAACCCAGTTTCCATATGTGACTTCTCACTACCATATCTCCAGAACTGCATGCGCTATCGAAAAAATCCAAAAGTTCCTGAAAGAAGAGAAGTTGCGTTTTTCTGTGCTTTTATTGAAAGCTGAACTCATCCTGGTAAAACGGGGCAAAAGCACTTACTCCTGGGACATTTTCTGACATTTTTAAGCAAAAGCAACACTAAAAAATCCAGGCGGGATTTTGATGCTTGGAAATAATAGGGCTAAAAGGGAGAACACACAGTTTTAGGTATTTAATTACATAAGAATGGTAAATACTTGACAGTTCTACTTCTCCTGGAAAAGGGGTGTAAATATTTTACACATAGGGCATTCTTTGCCAGATTTATTGACAAAAATAGACAATTCAATTCAATCTTTAAGAACACATAGTATCTGGTTCATGGTAAGCAAGGATGTAAAAAATAAGAATAATGCTTTCCTTGTTCTGCTGTTTTGACGCTTCGACCATTCAGCGTAAAGTATTTGTTTGAAAGTGCTGATCATTGAGTCACCTCAGACAGATGTGGCGAAATCAATTCAGAAAATAAATTAGAATAAAGCTAACTGGAAGTACTGCTCTGTCTGAAGCTCTGTTATTCAAATCTGAGCCTTAACACAATCTGACCAGGAACAGCAACAATCAGAGGACAGTGCAAAAATAACTATAACTAATAACCATAACCATTGTGATGTGTTAACAGAAGATGCTCAAGGTAAAGACGTGGTCCTAGTTCAGATGCATCACACTCGTAAACCGGAGCAGGTGTTGAACCAGAGCCGGTGGAAGGAGGAGTTCCCCACGGTCATCCAGGAGGTCCAGGTTCTGTACCATGAGACCCAGAACGGACTGCTCCAGTGCCCAAGGAACGAGCAGATCCTCCGGAGCATGTGTCATGACCTCGAGAGCATGATGAAGAAGTAACTGCAATCCTGTCAGAGGTGTTAATGATCCTTCCATGTAAGAATATGTTTGTTGTGTAATAAGACAATAATAAAAAAGACATTAAAATGAGTGGTCGTAATAATAATAGACACATTAGTCTTATATTGCACTTTTTAGACACAGAAAGTCCCTTTACATATTGTACAGCTCCAGCACCAATACATTGTGGGTTACCATCTGATAAACTCTGAAAACTTACAGTGTGTTGCAGAAGTATTCATACCCCTAGTCAAATGCTGTTTTTGTTATAAAAGTGCAATGTAGTTAAAACCACTTGACTTTTTAAAAGTACATGTACATCCTCAGCTGAAATATAGTCAAAGGTTTTACCAAATGATCTTGAACTTGACAAAATTATAAACATTAGGTTGGAGATTGTCCTAATGTTCTGGTCCTAGTCCATACACCAACCCAACTTCCCCCTTTCTCATTGCCATACGCCACAGATATGCGACACTTACTAAATATACCCCTTGGTCTTGGCTTGTCAGGCAACAAAAACGTGCTCAAGCTCCCACAACAGCTATTCTATTCTGAAGGTGTGATTGAGGGGTGACAATAGCAAACAAAGCATAATATGCACATTTTAAATAATAATAATAATAATAATAATAATAATAATAATAATAATAATAATAATAAAAATAAGAATAAGAATAATAAAATCCTCTTTATTTTAATATTCTTTCATTGCAAAGAAAACAAAGGGGAAAAAGCATACTCCTCCTGTGTCCATGGAAATGTCTGTCTTCCACAGTACTGTATCTGCATGGAGCATGTTCTGAATTATGGTTTTAATGTTTTATTTCAATGGAATCATGCAGATGACATGCCGCCTCCAGAAAGATAAAAACTGAACATAATAGTGCATAATTTACTCACCCCTTTGTGAAGAGGAGTATCTATGTCCATTTTGATCATGAAAAATAAAATCACTAAAATGGCATTTGATTAAAAATCATTGTATAATCAAGGTTATAATTAATCATTCCCAGCTACCTAGACTGATCTTTCATAGTTTCATAGTTTTGCCGTCTCTTTAATTCTTGCATTTTAGATGAAGTGTGCCCATGGCCTCTGCAACAGAGTCAGCCTTACGGCTTTCTTCACGGACAAAGGCCCGTGCATTAGTAACAATGTGCTTAAGAGCAGTGAGGAGGAGTGTGTCGATGTTGTCATCATGGTCCGTTTCTTCACTGTAGTTCTTCACACCCATGATGCAGTTCAGAGGGATCCCCACAGCTTTACTGAACTTTTCCATCTGCAGTGACAAAATGCATCTTTTTACAAACCCCTCTTAGGGCAAACTGGTTCAACATTGGTGCACATTATCTCAAAGGGGGTGCAAACAATAATCTCAGTGTACTCATTTCATACTTAATACTGCTACAGCTAAAGTGCAAAATGTTCAGTTCAGTAACCTTGAATGATGCTTGTAGTTGTTACAGTAAATTAACATTTTAAATATAAGTACATTTGCGAGCACAGCTAGCTACCCTGGAAGTGATGCGACAGTAAGTTATTGTAATGCTGAAGTTGGACAATGTACAGGTAAAATCTGAGGCTTATGCAAGCATAGTTTATCATAATTGAGTGATATTAAGTATGCTAAGACATTATTTTAAACACTATCCCTGTCCTTGTATCCTTTTCATTTTCAGGCACTGTACATCATAACCCACCCCAGGATCCAGCTCTCCTAAGATGCTGCCCTCAGCAACTGGTCCCTGCCAGACTAGCAGCCACAGTGTGGTCTTTGGTCTGGGCCAAAGAGTTCAGGTTCCATTTCCTGTCTTGTGATGTTGGTGATGTTGCTCAGTGGAGCGTACTCTGGCCCAGACTGAGCAATTAAGTCTGAAGTTTAGTTAGTGTCAGCTCTTGCCATTAGGCCCTGTTAGTTGCCAGTGAGTTAGGCACTAGAGAGGATTTGATCTTTTAAGTGTGTCAGTGTTGCCCCTTGTGTTTAACAATGTTAGTTAAATTTTATATGTGTGCCCGACATTCATCACTACTGCACAAAACCATGCGAACGTGTCCCATTGACCTCCATTCATTTTGTCTATAAGACAAATTGCCCAAAGGGCAAACTGACAACTTTTACTTTGATAACCCTGTAGAACATGCTACTGTATAAACGTTCACTACAGTTAAACATTTCCATTTAAATTTGATGCACCCTAGTAGACATATAACATTTGGTACACATATTTGTGACATGCACACAATAAAAAAAAAATCAGTGACACCCACACTCTATCACACATTGTGTCGCCATGGCAACAAGCCATAAATCTGTCAGAGTAAAAACAATTGATAAATGGCAGGGTTAGGTTAGGGGTTAGGGTAAAAGTTAGGCTAGGGGTTAGTGTCAGGTTAAAGTTAGGAGTCAAGATCAGGGGCGTGATGAGCCACTTGTATCAGGTCTACAATGAAACTAACTAGCTGAATAGGCTTGTATTTACCATCTGTACAGGCTGATCACCTGTACAGCTGTCTTTCTGGACCTGGGCTCTTTCTAACAATACATAACTGCCCCAGGAACACACTGTGCTCATGGTAAATGCATTTTGATGGGGATGTGTGCTTACGCTCATGCAGGACATGCTGCTCCATATGCGCATGAAGCACTGCGGCCATCCTCATTCAATTGTAATGCATTCTAAAAAATACATGTTGAAAAGTTGCAGTTTTTATGCTCATGTGGGGCAAAATATGTGTGGAGTGTGCCAGGTCCTGAGGGTATAGGAACAATGGCAAATAAAAATTGCACGTAGAATCATGAAATTTGACACAGAAGTAGATCATGACAAGACAAGTAAAAAAATATTATTATGTCAACAGCCACATTGTATTGATCAGTGCAAATCATTTTCTGTAAACGTCATACTTTGATATCTCCTCCTTGGGCATTCACGTAAACAGCCTCACATTTGGTAGACATTATCTCAAAGGGTGGGGCATCAAATATGATCAAAATCTTTGACACAGGTCTTACCCCCAATTTACATCAAAGCAGTAACAGTGTATTGTTGTTGTTTGTTTTGACCACTTTTCATTTTAACTGGTTGAACAATTTACACCAGCAGTGTCATTATGCTACGCACCGCTCAAATTAGTTAAACTTGAGTTCTAATTTTTCAGTGTCAACAGAGCATCTCCAGGCTTTTTAGCAGGAACAAGACAGGAAAAAAGCCAGTGGTGTCAAAATAAACTTCTGATGTTCTTTCAAAATATATTCTCTAAAACCACTAAGGTCGAGTAAACACTTGCGCAGGGAATGACTCATGATGGACTACAGGAAGTTTACAGCCGTGGGGGATAAATATAAAAGACTTCATGACATCAGACAACTGTATGAGAACAAGAGCAAGCTTGGCCAGCAGCCACCAAGATGGAACTGATCTGGCCAAAAGAAATAGGGGCCTAATGTGTAAACAATCAAATTACATCATCATATGTAGGTAATCAAATGTGTGTGTGTGCTGCGAGAGCGTCATCTCACTGAGCTGGCACAATGAACTTGATTGGTTATTTATTTAGGCTTTATGGTGTTCTCTGCAGATCGCCTATATGATGAAATGAATGAAGCACAAAGGGCCCATGCAGCCTCCGTTTGACATGAGATATTTTCCTGAAAGCCTCTGCTCTTTTTATTTTTATGGTTTTATTTGTCACAGATATACAAAATTTGGTAGGGACATTTGTGACATGGTTTCGATTAAAAAACTCAATGATGCCCACACACCATTTACATTGTGTTGCCATGGCGATGAGCCAAAAATCTGACCTTGCCAATGGGACGTCCTGACACAAACTTAGGCGTAGTCAAACCACATGTGGTAGCCGGATGCATCATGACAAAAGGAAAGCAAATTTATATTGCCACCACGCCCCTTTACAAACGGGAAGTCTGCCATCTTAGTTTTTTATTTTTTATTTTTATTATTATTATTTTTTTCTATTCTTTTTTTTTTTAAATTAAATTATATTATGAACACACAAACAGTTGCTCAAATATAACAGATGAGAGACATTTGTATCTAAATATATGTATATATAAAGACAAAAGCAAACTGAAAATAATAAACAGTGCTGAAAGATTACAGCATAGAATTGCATACAAAAAAAGACAATTAACGAGAGGGGAATCCGTGAAGCACACGAGAGGCCAACACTGGGCCTATAAACCTCAAATAATCCCATGTGGAGTAAAAAGTGTCCGTAGAAGAGTTAAGCATACATGTGATGTATTCACTGGGAATACATTCCATTGTGATATTATGCCATGATTTCTTCGTAGGAGCAGAGTCCTTAATCCAGAAGTATAAAATATTCTTTCTCGCAGTAAAAGTTAACAGATTGAACAATCGTTTGTGCTTGGAGTGGATACGAGGGTCCGGGAGGCCAAGGAGAAGATATTTGGGATCCAAGGGTATGGTCATATTAAAAATAAAATACAAATCTTTAACCACACCAGACCAATAGTGTATTTTGTATTTTGGCACATGACCACACACAATGAAAATAGTCACCAACTTCAGTCTTGCATTTCCAACACAATGGAGAGAGTTTTGGATCCATCTTATTTTTGAGAACAGGTGTTATATGTATTCGATGCAATATTCTAAATGGGATTGCCATGGTTCGGTTACAAACGGAAATTCTTGCAGCCTTTTCCCATACTTCCTGCCACACCTCGGGATCTATCAAAATGCCCATATCACTTTCCCACGCCAATTTCACAGACACAGAGGCAGAAGGAATATTAGAAACTATAGCTTTATAAAATACAGAAATGGAGTGTTTACCAGGTGAACAAAGTATGTTTTCTATAGCGGATAAGTCATTATTTGTAAGTGTTGTGTCTCTGATAATAAAGTGCCTAACTTGTAAATATCTGAAAAAATCTGTTTTCTGTAACCCAAATTTTTCCTGTATCTGTATAAAGGACATCAACCCTCGGTTTTCAAATAGATCCCCTAATTTTGTAATACCTTTCCTCAACCAAAGTTTAAAGCCCTGATCCTTAAGCCCCGGTAAAAAATCTGGGTTATCTACGATTGGAGTGAGCGCAGAGGTACTGCAGCAGGTCTCCACTTTACGGACCATTTTCCAAGCTTTTAAAGTATTCAAGGAAATCAGGTTTCCACAAATTTCTTTGACTGAGCTGTTAATAAAAAGGAGGTTCCAAAGAGGGCAATTACACTGAGAGGATTCAATGCCTAACCAAACTGAGGTGGGACGATTCTCAAACCATTGAGTAATCACACGTAAATGAACTGCTAACTGATAATGTCTGAAATTAGGCATATCAAGACCCCCATCGGAACGAGGTCTCTGAAGCCTGGACATTTTCAATCTAGGTTTCCTTTTACTCCAAACAAAAGAACTCAGCCATCTTTCAAGCAATTTGATCACCTTGTTTGTCAACAAAAGTGGTATCATCTGGATAGGATAAAGTAGTCTGGGCAGAATACACATTTTAACAAGAGCAACTCTGCCAAGCCAAGACATAGGCAAAGGAGTCCACCGATCTAAATCTGCTTCTATGGCATCCAGGGGAGGCGGATAGTTGGCTTTATACAAAGATTCAATTGAGGGTGTTATAAATATGCCCAAATAAACAAATCCAGATGGCGACCAGCGAAATGGAAAGGGTACAGACAATTTAGGAACTGAAACCAAGGATCCAAGTGGCATGGCTTCGGATTTAGAGAAATTAATTCTATAACCAGAGAACTCGCTAAACAAAGCAATTGTATGAATCAATTTCAAGGTAGAGGATTGAGGATTAGACAAAAAAATCAGTACATCATCCAAGATTCCTGATATTAATTTATTCTGTCTGATCGCTTGAGCTAATGGTTCAATGACAAGATTGAAGAGCAGAGGACTTAAAGGATCACCCTGCCGATTTCCTCGAAAAAGAGAGAAGTTATGAGATTTAAATCCATTAGTAATGACAGATGCCGTAGGAGAATTATGAAGAATCTGAATCCACTTAAGAAAAGTCTCACCTAAGCCAAATTTACCCAGAACATAAAATAAGTATGTCCATTCCACGCGGTCAAACGGCTTTTCCGCATCAAGAGAAATCACTAAAGCTGGGTCCTTAGAGCCATTAAATAAGTGAATGATATTGAGTAGTCGCCTCATATTATCAGTTGAGTGCCGACCTTTAATAAAACCAGTCTGATCATTACAAATAATCATAGGGAGTATTTTTTCTAACCTTAAAGCCAATATTTTAGAGAGTAGTTTTTGGTCAGAATTAAGCAAAGCAATCGGTCTATAGGAGGCACATTTTTCAGGATCTTTTCCTTTCTTAAGAATAAGAGAAATATTTACCTCTCTTAAAGAGGGAGGGAGGACACCTAAGGAGAATGAATGATCCAACATGGCAAGCATAGGGTCTATAATAGTGTTGCCAAACACCTTGTAAAACTCATACCCAAACCCGTCCGGCCCTGGGGCCTTTCCCGATGGCATAGACTTCAATGCTAGGAGAGCCTCCTCCCTGGTGATTGGAGCATTAAGACTCTGTTTCTGGGCTTCTGTAATCTTTGGAAGTGAAATATCTGAAAAAAAAGAATGCATGAGATCTAAAGCATTGGAAGGTTGCTCTGACTTATATAAGTTTGAGTAGAAAGTTGCAAATTCTGCATTGATAGATTTTGTATCTAAATATCTGGAGCCATCTGAGCCTGTAACAGAAACTATAGTCTGCGCCGCAAAACACTTCTTCACAAGATTTGAAAAGTATTTACCAGGTTTATCTCCAGATTCATAAAGTTTTTGTTTCGCAAATTTAAGTGAATATTCTGCTTTTTGAATCAGAAGAGTATTCAAAGCAGCTCTGGTAGCTGAGATTTCTGTAAGTAATTCAGGATCAGGTTTGGATGCATGCTTTTGTTCAAGGTCAGCTAAGCAAGACTGAAGGTGATTAACATGTTCGGTTCTCTGGCGCTTCCTAGATGCCACATAAGAGATGACCAGGCCCCTACAGTAAGCCTTACAAGTCTCCCAAAGAATAGAGGGATTTTCTGCAGAGACAGAATTAATACACAAAAAAATCTTCAGTTCGGAATTTAAATAAGAAATGAAGCAATCATCCTTTAAAAAGAGAGGAAGGCAGTCTCCAAAATTTAGATGGGGAAGCGTTATTGGCAACATTATAAACCATAAATACAGGAGCATGATCTGAAAGTACAATGCTGCCAATAGAGCAAGACAAAACACTGGATAGATTAGTAGAAGGAACAAAAAAGTAATCAAGTCTTGAGTAACTTTTATGCGGAGAAGAGAAAAATGTAAATTCCAAATTTAAAGGATGTAAACATCTCCAAACATCAGAGAACCCCGTGTCTCGGCATAAAGAGGAGAGCATTTTGGCCTGTTTAGACATGCATGAACCATGCGCTGGGAGTCGGTCAATAGAGGGGTCGAGAATACAATTAAAATCACCCCCGATAAATAAATGATCAGAGGCTAAATTTACAAACTGTGAGAAAACTTTTGAGAGAAAGTCAGGAGAGTACCCCGGAGGACAGTATAAATTTAAAAGTGAAACATTCTGACCAAAAAGTGTCCCTGAGACCCTGACATAACGTCCCAAAGGATCATTAATGCAGTCTGTAGCAGTGAAAGGGACTTTTTTACTAACCAAAATTGCCACCCCTCTGGCATAAGAGGAGTAAGAAGTAGCAAAGATCTGACCAACCCAGCCCTTATGAAGTTTGGTTAAATCCTTGTTTTCAAAATGAGTTTCCTGAAGGAATGCAATAGAAACCTCCTCCCGCTTTAAAAAAGAATAAATTGCAGCTCTCTTTGCAGGTTTTTGTAGACCTCTCACATTCCAAGAACAGAATTTAATATTTACGTTAGATCTTATCATGACAGAAAATACAACAACTTAAATGCTGACATCATGTAAGGAAATAAGTAACTAAATACAAGAAATAATCAACAATCAAATATATCAGCTGAAAAATGACCTCATCCTGAGCAAATATAAAACAACAAGAACAGATGAACAAAACATAGAAAATAAACCAAAATACAGTAATGGGGTCTTTCCCTAAGAAAAAAGGGACAACAACACTCTCACATTTCACTATCCTCGAACATACCATAAATGCACGGTCAGTGCGGTCGGACAGTTGGCATTTTACGCCCCTTGGCATTATATAAAAAAAAATAAATAAACAAAACAAAAAGGATAGGACAATTACGATCAACGACCCAAACAGTAAGTATTGAAAGTATAACACGCATCAGTACTTGAATCAGTCTGAAGAGACTGAGCGTAGAAAGGCGAGGACCTCCTCCGGAGAAGTGTAATTCTTCTTGGCACCGTTGTAAGAAACGTGTAGAGTAGCTGGATAAAACAAACCGTAGGATATTCCCTCTTCCCGCAGCTTACGTTTAACCGCATCAAACGCCTTTCGCTTCTTCATGACAGAGGCAGAGAAGTCATTATAGAAGAAGAGTCGGGATCCGTTGAAAACAAGAGCATTGCCTTGACTGGCCCGGCGCGCCACCTCCATCACTCGCTGTTTATCTTGGAATACATGAAAGCGTAGCAACAGCGGCCGGGGTCTGTTACCTTCAGACGGCTTTAGCCCAGGTACACGATGCGCTTGCTCCAGCCGAATACGCCCCGTGTCCGTGGGTATTTTGAGAAACTGAGGCAGCCACGACTCAAAAAAATTGACCGGCTGACTCGTCTCCAAGCCCTCAGTCAGACCCAGGAGTCGGATATTCAGACGTCTGCTGTAATTTTCAGCCATGTCCGCCTTTTCAGACAGTAAACTGACTTCCTTCTCCAGCCGTCCGATTCTGGATTTGTATGCTGCAACCATGTCCTCGGAAGCTAGTATTCTAGCTTCGGCCTCGTCAAGCCGTGTGTTTGTGGCTTTAATATCTTCTGTATGCTGGTGAACAGTTTCGGACAATGGGCCAAGCTTATCGTCGATCACTTTGGTTATGTTGGCAGTCATAATCTCAAAGGCTTTGGCCATAGCTGGGTCAAGGTCCGCGGTAGCTTCGTTAGCATCAGGAGGACGCCCCTCGCCATCTTGATGCGAGTCATTATCTCCCGAGGGCGCTTCATTTTTGTCTTTTGGTCTCCTGGGTTTTCCCATATTATCAAAAGATTGTGGCCAAAATGTTTCCAGGGACATAGCCCGTAATATCCACGGGAGAATCAGGAGGTCGCTGCGCAGATTGTCAGGATATTATAAAAAATGTAGCCAAGTGGCACGGGGCCTTTGCCAAAACGCTGTTCTCAGCTCGCCGCCATCACGTGACCCCTTAGTTTTTTATTTTAAATAAACACATGTAAAAACTTACATGGCAGGGTTAGATTAGGAGTTAGGGTTATGGCAAGGACTAGGGTTGGGGTTGGGGCTATTGTTAGGGCTATGAGTAGGGTAATATATAGGTTTAGGCCTAGCGTTAGGGTTGGGGCTAGAGGTTACAGTCATGGTTGGGGTTTATGGTTATTAGGGTTAGTGTGGGGCGCAGCATTTGTGTGTCGCAGCATTTGCGGAGTGCAGCGTTTTTTGGGTGCAGCATTTGTGGAGCACGGCATTAGCGCACGCGAGGGCCAATCATTGCTGCAAGTCAGAATGGCTTGAGCTTCTTTTTTGTAGATGTTCTAGCCTATACCCACCTTGGTCTTCAAATATTTGCTCCGGTAGATGTTCTGGATGTCTTTGGCTATTTCAGGGCATGCTTTGTCAATGTGCGTTCCAATAGCCATCTGAGGAATTCCTGGAAACATCCAGAGTGACCATCAGCCAATATGATACTGAAGTCCAATCTATTTTGAGTTAACATACATGTAAAGTTCCATCTTACCCAAATTTCTGGCAACTTCCCTGACCTCCTTCATTTTCTTAATCACCGAGGGGTTGATTTCAAGGATGTTTGCAGAAAGCGTAAGGAGTAGGATATGCACTTTGTCATCAATTGTAGGATTTGCATTGTAATAGTGATCATCTTTGTTGATTGGACACAGCTGATTGAACTGGAATGAACAGTGCACATCAACATAACACCTACATCGTGTAAGAATCATTACATATTGAGTAACAAGTTTAACAGTTTACATTTAACAAGTTAAATGAGGCAAAAGCCGTTTTAACCATGCTGTAATCCAATCCAATCCAATCCACTTTATTTATATAGCACATTTCATAAACTGAAAGCGTTTCCAAAGTGCTGCACAAAACCATCATTTAAAATAAACAAATAACTACAGAAACTGTTTAAAATAAACAAGTAATCAAATGCCCTACCTAGAGTGCATACAAATAAATATATCATAAAATAATAAAAACAATAAAAGATAAAAACACTAAAAATAAATAAATAAATAAAATTAATAAAAAAATAAATACTCTAAGAACAATAAAATAATAAAAAATCCTAAAATATAATAAAAGACACAGAGGACCACACAACTCACGCAGTGTTAAAAGCCAGAGAATAAAAGTGGGTCTTAAGACGAGACTTAAAACACTCCACTGTGGGAGCTGCTCGGACGTGGGGGGGCAGGGCGTTCCACAGTTTAGGACCAACCACAGAAAAAGCCCTGTCCCCTCTGGATTTAAGTCTCGTCTTAGGCACCACGAGTTGGAGCTGGCCCTCAGACCTCAGAGCGCGCGCCGGAGTGTAGATTTGGATGAGGTCCGAGATGTAATCCGGGGCCAGTCCATTCAAAGCTTTAAAAACAAACAATAAAATTTTAAAATCAATTCTAAAATGAACAGGAAGCCAGTGCAAAGACGCAAGAATTGGAGTGATGTGCTCACGTTTTTTGATTCCTGTTAAAAGTCGTGCCGCAGAGTTCTGGACTAACTGTAAGCGTGAAAGAGCATTTTGTGATATGCCAGTATAAAGAGCATTACAGTAGTCCAAACGCGAAGAAATAAAAGCGTGAACGACTTGTTCAAAGTGCTTAAAACTTAAAAACGGCTTAACTTTGGATAAAAGGCGAAGATGATAAAAGCCTGATTTAACGACTGTGTTGATCTGCTTGCTGAGTTTAAAATCCCTGTCCATGGTGACGCCAAGGTTGGTGGCGAAGGGATGAACATTATCTTTAAAGGGGCCCAAGTCCAATGAGGGATCAGTGGGCCCAAAGAGCACAATTTCAGTTTTCCCTTCATTTAAACAGAGAAAATTTTGGGCCAACCAAACCTTGACGTCACCAAGGCAGCTCAACAAGGGTGTCAGGGGGCCTTTCGCGTGCTTAGAAATCGGAAGATAAATTTGGCAGTCATCAGCGTAAAAATGATATAAAATGCCATGCTTTTTAAAAATTTCACCGAGTGGGAGCAAGTAGAGGGTAAAAAGAATAGGGCCAAGAATTGACCCCTGGGGGACTCCACAGTGCAACGGAGCAGCAGACGAGGTGGAGTCCCCCAGCCTGACAGTGCAGGATCTCCCAGAAAGATACGACTTTCTTCATTAACAGCACAAAGTGTGAGCACATCTGTTATTTGCTTGTATTTATCATAAACGAACACTGATTTGGGATAAATAATTAACAAATCTACTCTGAAGTAAGAGCCAACAGCAAAGCTCTAATAGACAAAAAAAGCTTTGTGCCCGCATCCACAAAATGCATGTAGACAGTAACAAAGTGCTTAAGGTTTTGTGAGCAATAGGAACAAGTTGGACCAATTTAAATACGTACTACTTGCCACAAATCAAAAGATCCATAGGTCCATAGGTCCATAGATCCACAGATCGTGATCTAGACTTTGGTCAATCCTGATGATAAGGCCACTGCAATCGACAGGTCTATACAGTCAATGCTACGGCATTGATGCTGAAGAGGAATCACAACTCTCTTGTGCATGGACAGCATGTGTTTCTGTTGTTAGCACTTGCTAGTGACAGATGTATTTACATTTAATATATTAAACTCATTACAAACTTTATATGTAAATCAGTCCCATCAACAAGAAATAAAGACTGACCTAAGGTTCATGTCTAAGTTTTTAATAGGATGGAAGAAGATTGAATCAAAACTCAAGATCAATCAATATTGGGGAAAAAAATCTTGATCATTTTTTCCAATATTGCCCAGCCATACCTACCATTTTTATAAACACACTTTTTAAAGCCATAATATTGATATAGGAACGGTTCCATTTGTGTTTGAATTTTACAATAACAATTTGTATTCCACAGAAGGAAGGAGGAGGAGTTACCGTGTATCCATCCTTCACATGTCCCATCATGACCAGTTTGATGTCTTCAGGAAGAATGCCTTGTCCTTTTCCTTCCTCCATCCCCATTATGTCATTGAAGACGAAAGGGTAGGTCTCATCAGAGTTGAATTCATCTTTATAAATGTAGTGAGTTTTATACTGAACAAGACAAGAGAAATAAGGTTAAGTTGTGCCATCAATAACTCAAAACATTTGAAAACTAACTCTGGAACCTGAAGAGTGAAGCTTTTTGAGCTGGCCGAATCACTGGTGTTGGTTGCAGCTGCAATACACATATCTTCACCCAGAGCACTGGTCACTGAGTTGATGAAGCTGGACTTCCCAGCTCCGACCGGACCGTACACCAGGACACGCAGATGTTTCTCTCCGTGCATTGGTTTGTACCTATTTATCAGCTTCAGAAGTGCATCCCTGTCCCCGGTTCTGGGAAAATCATTCATACACAAAGTGGTATGGTATTCAGTCTATGCCAGGGGTGTGAAAGCTCATATGGTAACTAGGTTTATTTTCATGCATGTTTTCTCTTGGTTTACATTGGTTAACTTGTTAAACGGAGCGCTGCATCTGGACAACGTGTAGCACAGCTGTATTTGCCAATAAATAGCATGGTAACATATTGTTGCTGATTTACTCCCTGCATTGTTCATCTGGAGTTTTTGGGGTGTTGTATTGAATGAATAGGAGTCCCTGCAGCATTAGCTTCATGCTGTTGTCCAAATGCACCTGTGTTCATGTAATTCTTATTTCCTCTGTCATACGTTTCTAAATTGCGCATCTGATGACTTGTTTTCCCTTTTCCATATTCATGCCTTGTCCACATTTTACGTTGTCAATTTGGAAATATCAAAATGCATCCATTAACATAAGAGTCACAACAACAAAACTACGATGTGTTGTGCAGATTCACTTAAGGGAAAAAATAAGTGTGACATACAGTCTGGGATTCAGAATATTATAAATGAAGTCTGTTTTATTCCTAAGCAAATACTAACGTGATTTACTCAGATAACTTGACATAATTGGCTAGATGCGGAGAAGGCCGAAATCCCCACATCCCTCCTTCTTTACCTTCTGCCACAAGACGCTCGAGTGACAGTGCATCCTGGATCCTGGATTCAGGACCATGGCCAGGGCAAAGTGTAAATGTGAGCAAATGAAAAGGGCTTTAGTGTAAATAGGTGAAAGGTGAATCTAGCAGCCTAATACAGGCTGGCCTACAGTATAACAGAGTTCTGGGAAGGGTCTTTTGGGTAGGGGAATGTTCCAGTATGAGTTAATGTTTCAATCAGGAGCTTGACAGTAGTGAGGACAGTGAACCCTGAGTGATCGATTTTGTTTAACTGCCAATTATGAGCTTTAATTCATAAACAAATTCTAACTCTGGTCTATTTCCTAAAAACTCTGCCACTGTTTTCAGTTAGACTGATGTCACTTTCCACTGCTCCGCTGGGGTTCCCAGTGTGTGCTCTGAACACTCAGAAAGTGTGGCTCTCTAAATGAACGAGAATTCCACCCATACTCTGAATTTACAAACCGTTTATCCTGAGCATGTTACTAGTCATCCATGCATCTCTACTATGTACAGTCGGACTAATGCCATGCATCAAATGCATTGGATGCACAATGCGTGAATCTGACTGATTTCTTTCAGAGACTTTGAATGAAGCTGATGGGCTATTTTCAGTTCACCCCAAGTGGCTCATTCTCATACTTTGAAATGCAGAAAATAAAAAAAAAGATTAATATATATCTTCATGTGATTTATGCTATTAAGAGCCAACATTTATGTAACATTTAAACAGTTATATTGGAAAACTCACAAAAATTTTAATATTTAATTGTTTTACACATTTGCATGATTGATGGGGAGGGTGCGACCCAGCCAGACAAAGCAGAAGAAGATGGATGGATGATTGGGAGGGTGGTGCCCCCATCGCCTGTTAAGCTCTGATCCTACCCTACACAGGCAGTGAGTGATATGTGGAGGGAGGAAACGGCATCATTTGAATGAAATGCCTCAAAATATTCATGTTTGAATTGGCTTCATCCCCAGCATTTACGGCATAAAGATGCATAATACGACAAAATGCAGCAATTACATGAAGTTAAATCTAAATGAGAGATGCTAATGTCACTGCATCCGAATTTTATCATTCCTATTTCATTTAGCATGTACGCAAACGCTTAAGTGTTAATTTAATGACATAAGCATGACTTGAAATCTAGATTTTGACATTGCACATAAGGATGCATAAGAATCAGAACAAAGACTATAATACAGTATTACAGTATTAATACTTATTATTGAGTAAGAGCCACTGATGCACATCTGTGCAGGAGAAGCTGGAGGGGTGCTAGAGATTTCTTCACAATTGATTTAGAGCATATGCAATGATTATAAAACAAATCATCCCTTCTGTTTTTGTCTGACAAATCACACAGTTTTGTAACTAACATGTAATAAAACAAACCGTTCCTTACCCCCACTTGATTGGCCTCCAGGGCTCGTCATACACTGAGGAAGTAAATTGTAGAGTTATGCATATAACGAAAATGTACGAGCCATACATAAACAGCTGTGTTAATCTTTATACCGTGAAAATTCTAATGGTTACCTGTCATGCATTGATTCTGTGCACAAGTAGTCTAGTTAAATCATTGTTGTTTGGATGGATTATTTGTTTGGCAACACAGCGGATGTGCGCAGAAAGCGCTGCTGTCTGTATTGTTAACATTGAGTTGTAACACTAGTTAATGATGTTGTCAGCACTAAAACAGTTTACCACTGTGTGATAAAATAAGTTATGATGCTAAATTAACATAAGTGAGTCGGCTACGTCTTACTAACTCATATGCGTTAAAGCGTGGATAGGCTGAAATCTGCTGAAATTCTACAGGGCACTGACGTGATACCAGACAGGACAGTGGCGCTTTCTGTAGGCGACATGCACAGTAGAGCGCCAAGTGATGTAGTTTGATAATCCCTCTCCACTGCTCTGCTGACATCACCATGGCATCACCATAGCCATGAGTAAACAAAATGGTGTGAATCTCACTGCAAAGTATAAATTACTCTGAGCAAAATGTAAGGAATAGCCGAGCTATGTGCTATACAGCACAATTTCAATGCACTTGCACTTGAGAACCTGCATAACGCATGGCTCCTTGTGATTTCTTGGCTCATGTAATCAATTTTAGACTTTTTATTAATTGATTCTCATGAACAACAGTATTGCATTTAACATATTGATTTTGCATTTACCTCCTTACTAAAGTAAATTTTTGTTACAGTGTGTGGGTTTGTTCTCCACCTGTCATGGTGATGTCCTTAATGCCATACTTTGGAACATTTTAGGCCAGGGGTCTCCAACCTGTAGCTCAGGAGATCCCAGTAGCTCTCCACCGCCTTCCAAGTAGCTCACTATGGGATTTCTGAATTCTACATTTTGTGCTGAATAACTCAAACTGGACTGATTAAAAGGCTATTACCATTACAAATGTATCATTTTGCTGATGACACTCAGCTGTACTTATCAATGAAACCTAATCAGACCGATCAAATCGATAAGCTCAGTGCCTGTGTGAAGGACATCAAAACCTGGATGACCCTGAATTACCTGCTCTTAAATCCTGAAAAAACAGAGGTCATTGTTGTCGGTCCTAAAGGTCAGAGAGATTCTCTGTCCGACCAGATAATCTCACTTGACAATGTGAGTATAGCCTCCAGCTCTACTGTAAAAAACCTTGGAGTCATATTTGACCGTAATCTCTCATTCACAGCTTATATAAACCAAGCTTGTAAAACTGCATATTTTCACCTGCTAAACATAACTAAAATCAGAAATATTTTGCCTAAAAATGATGCTGAAAAACTTATCAGAATCAGAATGTTTTTTATTGCCATATGAGTGAACAGGTTCACAACATTAGGAATTTGCTGCGGTACTTGGAGCAGGATGTAGACAAACACTGACATGCAACAAATAAAATAGAATAAAATAAAGTAGAAAAAAAAAAGCTATAACATAATATAACAAAATTTACAGGAATATAATAATATAGAGTATAAGAGTATAACAGTGCAGGTAATGATCAGTGCAAAACAGGCAGGTGCGAGAACACAGGGTCATGTGACAGAAGCAGAGTGGGGAGTGGGACCAGTCCTAGTGTTATTATTTATGAGTCCAACAGCAGAGGGGAAGAAACTGTTTTTGTGGAGAGAGGTTCTGGCCCGAATGGACCGTAGCTCCTGCCAGAGGGGAGTAGGTCAAAAAGTCCGTGTCCAGGGTGAGAAGGGTCAGCTGCAATTCGACCTGCACGTGTCCGAGTCCTGGAAGTGTACAGGTCCTGAAGAGATGTAAGGCTGCAACCAATCACCTTCTCAGCAGAGCGCACAACACGCTGCAGTCTCTGTTTGTCCCTGGTGGTGGCTCCAGCATACCACACGGTGATGGAGGAGGTGAGGATGGACTCGATGATGGCAGTGTAGAACTGCACCATTGTCCGTGCTGGCAGGTTGAATTTCTTCAGCTGCCTCAGGAAGTACATCCTCTGCTGGGCCTTCTTTATGATGGAGGTGATGGTGGGCTCCCATTTGAGATCCTGGGTGATGGTGATCCCCAGGAAGCGGCATGAGTCCACAGTGGTGATGGGGGTGTCAGTCAGGATGATGGAGGGGAGTGAGGCTGTGTGGTTCCTAAAGTCCACAATCATCTCCACTGTCTTCTGGGCATTAAGCACCAGGTTGTTCTGGCTGCACCAGGACACCAGAGGATCAACCTCCGTCCTGTAGGCAGACTCATCCCCGTCCGAGATGAGTCCGATGACTGTGGTGTCGTCTGCAACCTTGATGAGCTTGACAGACTGATGGGAGGAGGTGCAGCAGTTGGTGTACAGGGAGAAGAGCAGAGGAGAAAGAACACAGCCTTGGGGAGAGCCGGTGCTGATGGTCCGGGAGTCCAAGACATTCTTCCCCAGCCTCACGTGCTGCTTCCTGTCCGTCAGGAAGTCAGTGATCCACCTGCAGAGAGGATCAGGCACGTTTATCTGGGACAGCTTGCCTTGGAGGAGGTCTGGGCGGATAGTGTTGAAGGCAGAGCTGAAGTCCACAAACAGGATCCTGGCGTAGGTTCCCGGGGAGTCCAGATGCCGCAGGGTGAAGTGTAGAGCCATGTTGATGGCGTCGTCTACAGACCTGTTGGCTCTGTAGGCAAACTGCAGGGGGTCCAGGAGGGGGGCCGTGATGGTCTTGAGGTGGGGCAGAACCAGGCGCTCCAATGACTTCATGACCACAGATGTCAGAGCCACAGGTCTGTAGTCATTGAGTCCAGTGATTCTTGGCTTCTTGGGGACAGGAACAATGGTGGAGGTTTTGAAGCAGGCAGGCACATGACAAGCCTGCAGCGAAGAGTTGAAGATGCCCGTAAACACTGGGGCCAGATGGCTCTGGTGAGGGGGTAACGGTGGGGGGATGAGTGTCCGGGTTGTCTCTATTGTTGGGGCGGTTGGAGGTGTGAGAGCTGCTTGATGGCTCACCAAAATGACAGTAGAAGTCGTTAAGACTGTTGGCTAGGGGCAGGTCATCCGTGGAGTGTGGAGTTTTAGGTTTGTAGTTGGTGATTTTCCTAAAACTCCTCCACAGAGAAGCCGAGTCGTCCTCTGAAATCTGCTGCTGCATATTCTCAGAGAACTGGTGTCTAGCAGTGCCCACTTCCCTGCTAAACCGGTACCTGGCGTCCTTGTAGAGGTCTTTATCCCCACTTCTGAAAGCCTCCCTTTTTTCTAGCCACAACCGTTTGAGTTTGGGAGTAAACCAGGGTTTTTGTCATTGTTATAACTCACCCTGGTGCGTGATGGCACAATGCTGTCCTCGCAGAAGTGTATATATGAGGTGACAGTGTCCCTCATAGCGTCCCAGTCTGTGGTTTCCAAACACGTGCGCAGCTCCTCCATAGCCTCGGTACTCCATCTTTTCGTAGTCCTCATGACAGGTTTAGAGTGTTTCAGTCTCTGTCTGTACACGGGGATAAGGTGGATCATTATATAGTCAGAAAGTCCGAGTGCAGCGCGGGGCACTGCGTGATAAGCCCCACTTATCATGCTGTAACAGTGATCCAGCGTCCTCTCCTCTCTGGTTGGGCATTTGATGTACTGTTTGTATTTGGGAAATTCCTGGCTTAAATTGGCTTTGTTAAAGTCCCCAAGAACAATGGCGAGAGAGTCCGGGTATGTCCGCTCCATACGCAGTGTCTGCTCTATGAAGGCCAAGCACTGAGCCGCGTGCATGTCCGCGTCCGGCGGGATGTAAACAGCAGCCAGAATGAATGAAGCGAACTCCCGCAGAGAGTAAAACGGTTTGCAGTGAATGAAAAGATATTCCAGAGAGGGAGAGCAGTGCTGCGCAATCACTGTCACATCTGTACACCAGGCGCAGTTGATGAAGAAACAGACGCCTCCACCTGTGGTCTTGCCGGAGAGAGCCGCTTGTTGGTCAGCGCGGTAGAGATGAAACCCTTCCAAGTGGAGCGCGCAGTCCGGGATGTCCTCACCAAGCCACGATTCCGTAAAACACAAGACACAGGATGAGGAAAAGTCTCTGTTGATGCTTCTCATCAGGGTCAGCTCGTCCATTTTGTTCCGGAGTGAGCGAACATTGGAAAGGAATATCCCAGGTAAGGCAGTGCGTAGACCGCGCCTCCTTAGGCGCACTAGTGAACCAGCATGCTTTCCTCTCCTATGTCTTCTCACTCTCCTCAACAAAGTATGTAGTAAATCCGCCGCGGATGCGACAAAAACTGGAAATAAGTCCACAGGTGTTGTAGTCCTGTAGTTTAGAAGCTCTTCTCTGGTGTAGGTGTACCCAGAAGAGTGGCCAAAAACACTAATTACGCACAAAAACAAGACAACGAGGACGCTCCGAAGCACCAGGGCAACCGTCTGCGGCGTCTGCGGCGTCTGCGGCGCCATCTTGGTCAACTGCATGTCCATGCATTTGTTACATCCAGAATAGATTACTGAAATTCTCTGCTCGCTGCCTGCGCTAAAGGTACTTTAAGAAGCTTCCAGTTGGTCCAAAATGCAGCGGCCAGAGTCCTAACAGGAACTAAAAGAAGTGATCACATCAGTCCTGTGTTAAAATCACTTTAATGGCTTCCTGTCGAGTTTACAATTAAATTCGAAGTTCTCCTCCTGACATACAAAGCCTTAAACAATATGGCCTCATCATATCTTCAGGATGCCATTGTCCCCTATCAGCCAAATAGAGCACTTCGCTCTCAGAATGCAGGATTATTAGTGGTTCCTAGAGTGTCTAAAAGTACAGTGCGGGGGGGGGGGGGGGCTTCAGTTACCAAGCTCCTGTGTTATGGAATCAACTCCCTGTTGATGTTAAACAGGCATTTAAGACCAGGCTTCGGAATAGCTTATGACCAGGTTACTTATTTTGATGTCACTCCTGAAGAATATAATCATTTTTTACTACTTATTATAAATTCATAGTGCATCTTTAATATATGCCTTGTAATGAAGAATGTGATCATTTCTACCACTCATTATAAAATTCATATTGTGCCGTTAACATCTATGAAACAAAGAAATACTGTGCTGGCTCACAGCTGGCTTGGAGCTTATCACTAGGGCAGGATGCATGTATCTTTGTGTGCAGACTTGTGGGAAACTTGCGAGGTCATGGAGTCACGTGAGGTCTGGTTGTGAGGAGACGACAGGAACACCAAATATGGGAAGGAGATGGAGTCAGCTGGACGCGGAGAATGTTTAGTCATAGGTTCATGAATATGTATAATGCTTGTCTTTTAATGCTGGGCTGAAAGGGGTGTGTGTGTTCTGAAGTTGTGCCTAACCTAAGACGCGTGTAGATTGTGTGCTGTTTAGGGACCCTTCAGACCCAGAGCTCTGCTTAGAATTGTACTGTCAGGGATTAAACTTTGTTACTTTGAATCCATTGAATCTTGGTCGTCTTTCCTCGATACTGAACACGCACGAAAGAAAAGCTGCATAGGACGCAGGTTTCTTCCTTCACTCCTAACTAACAATGACCAGGTTGGTTGGGAGTGACACTAAAATCCCAGGTTAAGATAAGCTGCCGCAGGAGATAACAAGCTGGGGGAAGTGTGGCAACCTGAGCACTATCCTCTGTTTCCTCCTTTTTTCTCATCAGCATCACTTACTATGTTCTCATCTGTAGCTCGTTCATTGCTATTCACATGTTGTCCCCTGTCCCACTCCCCCTGTGGAGTGTAACTTTTTCAGACTCCTGATGGCAGCTGGACCCCTCTCCTCCTCCGCGCCTGCCGTCCTCCTCCTCGCCCGGCTCCTCCTCCTCGCCTGGCTTCCTCCTTCTCACCCGGCCTCCTCCTCCTCACCTGGCTCCTCCCCGACTCCTTCCCCACCTGGGTAGATGTGGCCATACCGAACTGGCCCACGGGCCTGGACATCTATAGCCTGTCCGTCCATGGGAGTGGATCTCTCCTTCACTGTAGTTCTCCCCGAGGTTTCTTCTTTTTCCCAGGTCCCTGGGTTTTTTGGAGTTTTTCCTTGCTGAGAAGGAGGGTCTAAGGACAGGAGATGACTGGACGATGTTTCATTTGCCGCTTTATATGAATGTTGTTTATTCCTGTGTTGATATGTCTGTGTGTATGTTTTACTCATCAAAATCTTGGAACACCCTTAGAGGCAACTGTTGTTGTGATTTTGGGCACTACAAAAATAAATTGAATTGAATTTAATTTTGATTTTGTGCACTAAATAAATGTATAAACATCTAACTGCTCCATCTCAGAGTGTAGTATGTAAAAGTAGCTCACTGTAGGTTGGAGGTTGGAGACCCCTGTTTTAGGCTATGAAATGACATGTCCATAACTCAATTTCTGGACTAGTTACAGGGTTTCTAAATAGTTGGCTCAGAATCTGATCCCAAATGCCAAATATCTCCAAAGCTGTTTTTCGGTGCTCATGGTTGGATTGGTAAAAGCGTGAAGGATAATCCTGGAAAACTACTGGACACCCTGAGCTGAAAGACTGGATAAAGTCAGTGTCAGAGACGGCTTCCTATGAGTCTGTGCTCAACAAACTTAAAAATAATACAGAGGACAAGGATAACTTTTAAGATCATTGAAATTAAATTTACCTCCAATAACACTAAAAATAAGACTGCACTCCAGAATAAAAACTTTCATGATAAAAAAGAAATTGAAGTGGACATATTACTTGGTGTGTGTGTGCGAAGGGGGAAAGGGGGCTTAAAGAATAAAACGGAAAACAGTTAATACAAATATTCCTCATTGTGACCTAATGTATGTGTTGGAGTGCACTCACGTGGAGGAGCAGGGACCTCAACTGAAAGCAAAACAGAAGGAACATTTACACATTAATGTTGAAAATGTTAATGTGTCATTGTCATTAATATGTTCAGAAAACACTCACCAGTCTTATATATTATAATGAATTGTTTATTAAATTAGACAAACTAGAGTCCTCCTGAAGCTAACTGCATACAATGCACACATAATAAAAATAAAAAGAGGCAAGAATTTCTCAAAATAGCTAAATTACCAGATATGCACAGAACAAACAGACAAAGAAATCATAATAATATAATACTATACTATATTCTCTCTCTCTCTCTCTCCCTATATATATATATATATATATATATATATATATATATATATATATATATATATATATATATATATATATATATCGGGTCCTCTACCAGAGGCCTGGGAGCTTGAGAGTTCTGCGCAGTATCTTTGCTGTTCCCAGTACTGCACTTTTCTGGACTGAGATGTCTGTTGTCCTTCCTGGGATCTGCTGCAACCACTCATCCAGTTTGGGGGTCACGGCCCCCGAGTGCTCCGATCACCACAGGCACCACCGATGCTTTCACCTTCCAGGCTCACTCCAGCTCTTCTTTGAGCCCCTGGTATTTCTCTAGTTTCTCGTGTTCCTTTTTCCTGACATTGCCATCGCTCGGTATTGCAATGTCCACCACCACGGCTTTGTTCTCTCGCTTATCCAGAACCACGATGTCTGGTTGGTTCGCCATCACCATTCTGTCAGTCTGTATTTGGAGGTCCCAAAGGGTCTTGGCCCACTCATTCTCCACAACCTTTGGAGGCGTTGCCCACCTTGATCCTGGGGTTTCCAGCCTGTACTCTGCACAGATGTTTCTGTACACTAGGCCCGCTACTTGGTTATGTCGCTCCATGTACGCTTTCCCTGCCAGCATCTTACACCCTGCAGTTATGCGCTGGACTGTCTCAGGCACTTCTTTGCACAACCTACACCTTGGGTCTTGTTTGGTGTGGTAGATCTGGGCCTCTATTGCTCGGGTGCTCAAGGCCTGCTCCTGTGCAGCCTCTGTGCTGTCCTTCAGACCAGCCCTCTCCAGCCATTGGTAGGATTTCTTGATATCAGCCACTTCAGTTATGTTCTGGTGGTACGCCCCGTGTAGGGATTTGTCCTGCCATGATGGTCCCTTCAGCACCTCTTCCTCTGTGCCCCACTGTCTGAAACATTCTCTGAGCGTCATCAGTCTGGGCCTTGTCACTGATGTACTTGTGGGGCTTGGATGTTTCATCCTGGACAGTGGTTCCCACACTCACTAGTCCTTGGCCTCCTTCCTTCTGGCTCGTGTACAGTCTCAGGGTGCTGGGGTTGGGATGGAACCCTCCATGCATGGTCAGGTGCTTTCGTGTCTTAACATTCATGGTCTGTATCTCCTCCTTTGGACAACTTATGATTCCTGCTGGGTATCTGATCACTGGCAGGGCGTAGCTGTTTATTGCCTGCACCTTGTTCTTTCCATTGAGCTGGCTTCTTAGGACCTGCCGTACTCTTTGCAGGTATTTGGATGTCACCGCTTTCCTTGTTGCCTTGTCAAGGTTGCCATTTGCCTGTGGGATACCACGGTACTTGTAACTGTCCTCAATGTCTGTTATTGTTCCCTCTGGGAGTGAGACCCCCTCTGTGTGGACTACCTTCCCTCTCTTTGTCACCATCCTACTACATTTCTCGAGCCCGAATGACATTCCAATGCCTGTGCTGTAGATCCTGGTGGTGTGGATCACTGAGTCAATGTCTCGCTGTGGTCCCTGTGGTGATCGGAGCACTCGGGGCCGTGACCCCCAAACTGGATGAGTGGTTGCAGCAGATCCCAGGAAGGACAACAGACATCTCAGTCAAGAAAAGTGCAGTACTGGGAACAGCAAAGATACTGCGCAGAACTCTCAAGCTCCCAGGCCTCTGGTAGAGGACCTGAGCTGATGAGACCAACGACCGTGGAAGGTGAGAAATGCGTTATATATATATATATATATATACGTTATATATATATATATATATATATATATATATATATATATATATATATACATACATACACTCAACAAAAATATAAACGCAACACTTTTGTTTTTGCTCCCATTTGTCATGAGATGGACTCAAAGATCTAAAATTAATTCCAGATACACAATATTACCATTTCTCTCAAACATTGTTCACAAATCTGTCTAAATGTGTGATAGTGAGCACTTTTGCTTTGCTGAGATAATCCATCCCACCTCACAGGTGTGCCACATCAAGATGCTCATCAGACACCATGATTAGTGCATAGGTGTACCTTAGACTGTCCACAATAAAAGGACACCCTGAAATGTGCAGTTGTTGCTTTATTGGGGGTCTGGGGACTCAGAACCAGAGATAATACAGATAACAGAAAATAGCCTGTAATCCCTTGGCACACCTGGACTCTGCGCCAGAAGCTCATGTGCCCTTAGCCCTTCGCCTTAGCCCTTCGCCTTTAGCTCTTCGCCTTAGCCCTTCGCCTTAGCCCTGCACCTTTAGCCCTTCGCCGTAGCCCTTCGCCTTAGCCCTTCGCCTTAGCTCTTCGCCTTAGCCCTGCGCCTTTAGCCCTTCGCCTTCGCCCTGCGCCTTTAGCCCTTCGCCCTTCGCCTTAGCCCTGTGCCTTTAGCCCTTCGCCTTAGCCCTTCGCCTTTCGCCTTAGCCCTTCGCCTTAGCCCTGCGCCTTTAGCCCTTCGCCGTAGCCCTTCGCCTTGGCCCTTCGCCTTGGCCCTTCGCCTTAGCTCTTCACCTTAGCCCTGCGCCTTTAGCCCTTCGCCTTAGCCCTGTGCCTTTAGCCCTTCGCCCTTCGCCTTAGCCCTGTGCCTTTAGCCCTTCGCCCTGCGCCTTTAGCCCTTCGCCCTTCGCCTTAGCCCTGTGCCTTTAGCCCTTCGCCTTAGCCGTTCACCTTTAGCCTTTCGCCTTAGCCCTTCGCCTTAGCCCTGTGCCTTTAGCCCTTCGCCTTAGCCCTGTGCCTTTTGCTCTTCGCCTTAGTCCTTCGCCTTAGCCCTTCGCTTTAACTCTTCTACTTAGCCCTTCGCCTTAGCCCTGCGCCTTTAGCCCTTCGCCTTAGCCCTGTGCCTTTAGCCCTTCGCCTTAGCCCTGCTCCTTTAGCCCTTCGCTTTGGCCCTGCGCCTTTAGCCCTTCACCTTAGCCCTGTGCCTTTAGCCCTTCGCCTTAGCCCTTCGCCTTAGCCCTTAGCTTTAGCCCTTCGCCTTAGCCCTGCTCCTTTAGCTGTCTCGCCTTTAGCTCCCTAGCGCTTTAGCTCTCTTCGCCTTAGCCCTGTGTCTTTAGCTCTTCGCCTTAGCCCTTCGCCTTAGCCCTTCGCCTTAGCCCTGCGCCTTTAGCCCTTCGTCTTAGCCCTGCGCCTTTAGCCCTTCGCCATAGCCCTTCGCCTTAGCCCTTCGCCTTAGCCCTTCGCCTTAGCCCTTCGCCTTTAGCCCTTCGGCCTTCACCCTGTGCCTTTAGCCCTTCGCCTTAGCCCTGTGCCTTTAGCCCTTTGCCTAAGCCCTTCGCCTTTAGCCCTTTGCCTTAGCCCTTCGCCTTTCGCCTTAGCCCTTCGCCTTAGCCCTGCGCCTTTAGCCCTTCGCCGTAGCCCTTCGCCTTGGCCCTTCGCCTTAGCTCTTCACCTTAGCCCTGCGCCTTTAGCTCTTCGCCCTGCGCCTTTAGCCCTTCGCCCTTCGCCTTAGCCCTGTGCCTTTAGCCCTTCGCCTTAGCCGTTCACCTTTAGCCTTTCGCCTTAGCCCTTCGCCTTAGCCCTGTGCCTTTAGCCCTTCGCCTTAGCCCTGTGCATTTTGCTCTTCGCCTTAGTCCTTCGCCTTAGCCCTTCGCTTTAACACTTCGCCTTAGCCCTTCGCCTTAGCCCTGCGCCTTTAGCCCTTCGCCTTAGCCCTGTGCCTTTAGCCCTTCGCCTTAGCCCTGCACCTTTAGCCCTTCGCTTTGGCCCTGCGCCTTTAGCCCTTCACCTTAGCCCTGTGCCTTTAGCCCTTCGCCTTAGCCCTTCGCCTTAGCCCTTCGCTTTAGCCCTTCGCTTTAGCCCTTCGCCTTAGCCCTGCTCCTTTAGCCGTTCGCCTTAGCCCTGCGTCTTTAGCCCTTCGCCTTAGCCCTGTGTCTTTAGCTCTTCGCCTTAGCCCTTCGCCTTAGCCCTTCGCCTTAGCCCTGCGCCTTTAGCCCTTCGTCTTAGCCCTGCGCCTTTAGCCCTTCGCCATAGCCCTTCGCCTTAGCCCTTCGCCTTAGCCCTTCGCCTTAGCCCTTCGCCTTTAGCCCTTCGCCTTGTGCCTTTAGCCCTTCGCCTTAGCCCTGTGCCTTTAGCCCTTTGCCTAAGCCCTTCGCCTTTAGCCCTTCGCCTTAGCCCTGCTCCTTTAGCCCTTCGCCTTAGCCCTGTGCCTTTAGCCCTTCGCCTTAGCCCTGTGCCGTTAGCTCTTCGCCTTAGTCCTTCGCCTTAGCCCTTCATTTTAGCCCTTCGCCTTAGCCCTTCGCCTTCGCCCTGTGCCTTTAGCCCTTCGCCTCAGCCCTGTGCCTTTAGCCCTTCGTTTTAGCCATGTGCCTTTAGCCCTTCGCCTTAGCCAATTGCCTTAGCCCTTCGCTTTAGCCCTTCGCCTTAGCCCTGCGCCTTTAGCCCTTCGCCTTAGCCCTGTGCCTTTAGCCCTTCGCCTTAGCCCTGCGCCTTTAGCCCTTCGCCTTAGCCCTGTGCCTTTAGCCCTTCGCCTTAGCCCTTCGCCTTTAGCCCTTCGCCTTAGCCCTTTGCCTTAGCCCTGCTGCTTTAACCCTTTGCCTTAGCCCTGTGCCTTTAGCCCTTCATTTTAGCCCTGTGCCTTAGCCCTTTGCCTTAGCCCTTCGCCTTAGCCCTGAGCCTTTAGCCCTTCGTTTTAGCCATGTGCCTTTAGCCCTTCACCTTAGCCCATTGCCTTAGCCCTTCGCTTTAGCCCTTTGCGTTAGCCCTGTGCCTTTAGCCCTTCGCCTTAGCCCTGTGCCTTTAGCCCTTCGCCTTAGCCCTGCGCCTTTAGCCCTTCGCCTTAGCCCTGTGCCTTTAGCCCTTCCCCTTAGCCCTTCGCCTTTAGCCCTTCGCCTTAGCCCTTCGCCTTAGCCCTGCTCCTTTAGCCGTTCGCTTTGGCCCTGCGCCTTTAGCCCTTCGCCTTCACCCTGTGCTTTTAGCCCTTCGCCTTAGCCCTTCGCTTTAGCCCTTCGCTTTAGCCCTGCTCCTTTAGCCGTTCGCTTTGGCCCTGCGCCTTTAGCCCTTCGCCTTCACCCTGTGCTTTTAGCCCTTCGCCTTAGCCCTTCGCTTTAGCCCTTCGCTTTAGCCCTTCGCCTTAGCCCTGCGCCTTTAGCCCTTCGCCTTAGCCCTGTGCCTTTAGCCCTTCGCCTTAGCCCTTCGCCTTAGCCCTTTGCCTTTAGCCCTTCGCTTTAGCCCTTCGCCTTAGCCCTTCATTTTAGCGCTGTGCCTTTAGCCCTTCGCCTTAGCTCCTTCATATAGCTCCTTCGCTTTCCTTAGCCCGCCGCCTTAGCCCTGCGCCTTTAGCCGTTCGCCTTAGCCCTGCGTCTTTAGCCCTTCGCCTTAGCCCTGTGCCTTTAGCTCTTCGCCTTAGCCCTTGGCCTTAGCCCTTCGCCTGAGCCCATTGCCTTAGCCCTTCGCTTTAGCCGTTTGCTTTGGCCCTGCGCCTTTAGCCCTTCGCCGTCGCCCTGTGCCTTTAGCCCTTCGCCTTTAGCCCTTCGCCTTAGCCCTTCGCCTTAGCTCTTCGCCTTTAGCCCTTCGTTTTAGCCCTGTGCCTTAGCCCTTTGCCTTAGCCCTTCGCCTTAGCCCTGTGCCTTTAGCCCTTCGTTTTAGCCGTGTGCCTTTAGCCCTTCGCCTGAGCCCATTGCCTTAGCCCTTCGCTTTAGCCCTTCGCCTTAGCCCTGCACCTTTAGCCCTTCGCCTTAGCCGTGTGCCTTTAGCCCTGCGGCTTAGCCCTTTGCCTTAGCCCTTCGCTTTAGCCCTTCGCCTTAGCCCTTCACCTTAGCCCTGCTCCTTTAGCCATTCGCCTTAGCCCTGCGTCTTTAGCCCTTCGCCTTAGCCCTGAGCCTTTAGCTCTTCGCCTTAGCCCTTCGCCTTAGCCCTTCGCTTTAGCCCTTCGCTTTAGCCCTTCGCCTTAGCCCTGTGCCTTTAGCCCTTCGTTTTAGCCCTGTGCCTTTAGCCCTTCGCCTTAGCCCTTCGCCTTAGCCCTTTGCCTTAGCCCTGCTCCTTTAACCCTTCGCCTTAGCCCTGTGCCTTTAGCCCTTCGTTTTAGCCCTTTGCCTTAGCCCTTCGCTTTAGCCCTTCGCCTTAGCCCTTCGCCTTAGCCCTGCTCCTTTAGCCATTTGCCTTAGCCCTGCGTCTTTAGCCCTTCGCCTTAGCCCTGAGCCTTTAGCTCTTCGCCTTAGCCCTTCGCCTTAGCCCTTCGCTTTAGCCCTTCGCTTTAGTCCTTCGCCTTAGCCCTGCGCATTTAGCCCTTCGCCTTAGCCCTGTGCCTTTAGCCCTTCTCCTTAGCCCTTCGCCTTAGCCCTTCGCTTTAGCCCTTTGCTTTAGCCCTTCGCCTTAGCCCTGCGCCTTTAGCCCTTCGCCTTAGCCCTGTGCCTTTAGCCCTTCGCCTTAGCCCTTCGCCTTAGCCCTTCGCCTTTAGCCCTTCGCTTTAGCCCTTCGCCTTAGCCCTGTGCCTTTAGCCCTTCGTTTTAGCCCTGTGCCTTTAGCCCTTCTCCTTAGCCCTTCGCCTTAGCCCTGCGCCTTTAGCCCTTCGCCTTAGCCCTGTGCCTTTAGCCCTTCGCCTTAGCCCTTCGCCTTAGCCCTTCGCCTTTAGCCCTTCGCTTTAGCCCTTCGCCTTAGCCCTGTGCCTTTAGCCCTTCGTTTTAGCCCTGTGCCTTTAGCCCTTCTCCTTAGCCCTTTGCCTTAGCCCTGCTCCTTTAACCCTTCGCCTTAGCCCTGTGCCTTTAGCCCTTCGTTTTAGCCCTGTGCCTTTAGCCCTTCGCCTTAGCCCTTCACCTTTAGCCCTTCGCCTTAGCCCTTTGCCTTAGCCCTGCTCCTTTAACCCTTCGCCTTAGCCCTGTGCCTTTAGCCCTTTGCCTTAGCCCTGTGCCTTTAGCTCTTCGCCTTAGCCCTTTGCCTTAGCCCTTCGCTTTAGCCGTTCGCCTTAGCCCTTCGCCTTAGCCCTTCGCCTTAGCCCTGCGCCTTTAGCCCTTCGCCTTAGCCGTGTGCTTTTAGCCCTTCGCCTTAGCCCTGTGCCTTTAGCCCTTCGCCTTAGCCCTGTGCCTTTAGCTATTCGCCTTAGCCCTTCGCCTTAGCCCTTCATTTTAGCGCTGTGCCTTTAGCCCTTCGCCTCAGCCCTTCGCCTTAGCCCTTCGCCTTAGCCCGCCGCCTTAGCCCTGCGCCTTTAGCCGTTCGCCTTAGCCCTGCGTCTTTAGCCCTTCGCCTTAGCCCTGTGCCTTTAGCCCTTCGCCTTAGCCCTTCGCCTGAGCCCATTGCCTTAGCCCTTCGCTTTAGCCGTTTGCTTTGGCCCTGCGCCTTTAGCCCTTCGCCGTCGCCCTGTGCCTTTAGCCCTTCGCCTTTAGCCCTTCGCCTTAGCCCTTCGCCTTAGCTCTTCGCCTTTAGCCCTTCGTTTTAGCCCTGTGCCTTAGCCCTTTGCCTTAGCCCTTCGCCTTAGCCCTGTGCCTTTAGCCCTTCGTTTTAGCCGTGTGCCTTTAGCCCTTCGCCTGAGCCCATTGCCTTAGCCCTTCGCTTTAGCCCTTCGCCTTAGCCCTGCACCTTTAGCCCTTCGCCTTAGCCGTGTGCCTTTAGCCCTGCGGCTTAGCCCTTTGCCTTAGCCCTTCGCTAGCCCTTCGCCTTAGCTCCTTCACCTTAGCTCCTGCTCCTTTAGCCATTCGCCTTAGCCCTGCGTCTTTAGCCCTTCGCCTTAGCCCTGAGCCTTTAGCTCTTCGCCTTAGCCCTTCGCCTTAGCCCTTCGCTTTAGCCCTTCTCCTTTAACCCTTCGCCTTAGCCCTGTGCCTTTAGCCCTTCGTTTTAGCCCTGTGCCTTTAGCCCTTCGCCTTAGCCCTTCGCCTTAGCCCTTCGCCTTAGCCCTTTGCCTTAGCCCTGCTCCTTTAACCCTTCGCCTTAGCCCTGTGCCTTTAGCCCTTCGTTTTAGCCCTTTGCCTTAGCCCTTCGCTTTAGCCCTTCGCCTTAGCCCTTCGCCTTAGCCCTGCTCCTTTAGCCATTCGCCTTAGCCCTGCGTCTTTAGCCCTTCGCCTTAGCCCTGAGCCTTTAGCTCTTCGCCTTAGCCCTTCGCCTTAGCCCTTCGCTTTAGCCCTTCGCTTTAGTCCTTCGCCTTAGCCCTGCGCATTTAGCCCTTCGCCTTAGCCCTGTGCCTTTAGCCCTTCGCCTTAGCCCTTCGCCTTAGCCCTTCGCTTTAGCCCTTAGCATTAGCCCTTCGCCTTAGCCCTTCGCCTTTAGCCCTTCGCCTTAGCCCTGTGCCTTTAGCCCTTCGCCTTAGCCCTTCGCCTTAGCCCTTCGCCTTTAGCCCTTCGCTTTAGCCCTTCGCCTTAGCCCTGTGCCTTTAGCCCTTCGTTTTAGCCCTGTGCCTTTAGCCCTTCTCCTTAGCCCTTCGCCTTAGCCCTTCGCCTTAGCCCTTCGCCTTAGCCCTTCGCCTTTAGCCCTTCGCTTTAGCCCTTCGCCTTAGCCCTGTGCCTTTAGCCCTTCGTTTTAGCCCTGTGCCTTTAGCCCTTCTCCTTAGCCCTTTGCCTTAGCCCTGCTCCTTTAACCCTTCGCCTTAGCCCTGTGCCTTTAGCCCTTCGTTTTAGCCCTGTGCCTTTAGCCCTTCGCCTTAGCCCTTCACCTTTAGCCCTTCGCCTTAGCCCTTTGCCTTAGCCCTGCTCCTTTAACCCTTCGCCTTAGCCCTGTGCCTTTAGCCCTTTGCCTTAGCCCTGTGCCTTTAGCTCTTCGCCTTAGCCCTTTGCCTTAGCCCTTCGCTTTAGCCGTTCGCCTTAGCCCTTCGCCTTAGCCCTTCGCCTTAGCCCTGCGCCTTTAGCCCTTCGCCTTAGCCGTGTGCTTTTAGCCCTTCGCCTTAGCCCTGTGCCTTTAGCCCTTCGCCTTAGCCCTGTGCCTTTAGCTATTCGCCTTAGCCCTTCGCCTTAGCCCTTCGCCTTAGCCCTGTGCCTTTAGCTATTCGCCTTAGCCCTTCGCCTTAGCCCTTCGCCTTAGCCCTTCGCTTTAGCCCTTCGCCTTAGCCCTGTGCCTTTAGCCCTTTGCCTTAGCCCTTCGCCTTAGCCCTTCGCCTTAGCCCTGCGCCTTTAGCCCTTCGCCTTAGCCGTGTGCCTTTAGCCCTTCGCCTTAGCCCTTCGCCTTAGCCCTTCGCCTTAGCCCTGCGCCTTTAGCCCTTCGCCTTAGCCGTGTGCCTTTAGCCCTGCGCCTTAGTCCTTTGCCTTAGCCTTTCTCCTTAGCCCTTCGCCTTAGCCCTGCGCCTTTAGCCCTTCGCCTTAGCCCTGTGCCTTTAGCCCTTCGCCTTTAGCCCTTCACCTTAGCCCTGCGCCTTTAGCCCTTCACTTCAGCCGTGCGCCTTTAGCCCTTCGCCTTTAGCCCTTCGCCTTTAGCCCTGTGCCTTTAGCCCTGTGCCTTTAGTCCTGCGCCTTAGCCCTGTGCTTTAGCCCTGCGCCTTCCTTTTGCATGTTCATTAAAAACAAAGGAGTATCCCAATTCTCTTTACCAGCGAGGGGCTAAGTCAAGGGATATACACCCCTACACGAGGAGCAGGAGGAGTTTTGATCAAGTGTAAAGTTAATCATTTTGCACCACTGTGCGACAAATTAATAAATGAACAGATGTAAATATATCTTATAGTCTGAAAAAAAAAAACTCACGTGGTGGAGGTGAATTGCCTGAAATATTGAAATACAAAGAAATAACATTAAGTCATTAGTTTGTTACAGATGGGTGATTCTCTTTTTGCATCAACATTTTATGTCCGCATGTTTTGCTTGTCCTGATTTTTGCCTGAACTGTGCCAAATATTAAATGTAAGGTAAATCAATGGTGTATCAACTGTTTTTCATACATTAGATTCAATTCAAATGCATTTGAAATATTATTCATAATTAATACACCTTTTTGGTAACACACGCACTTAATTTTATTGTGTCCCACAGTGCAAGTAATCAACTTCTGATTAATCAGTCTGACTAATCAACTTCTGACCTGAGATGCAACGCCACTACAGGGCCAAGCGAGATGCAGACCCAGAGAGAAGAGCGAGGTACCTGCAGAAAGAGAGAGAGAAGTGGCAGCAAGACAGGGCATCAGGCAAAAAGAAAGGCATCTCAGACATGACAGAGAGAGAGAGGCGGGCTCAAAGAAAAAAGTGGAGGGAGAGAAAGAGAGAGGCAAAAGCCAAGCAGAAGGCTAAAGCCAGAGCAGTGATACCAACCAATACCACCAGTGATGCTTCTCCTGATACTACAACAGGCACCTCACCCCCAACTAACACTCTTACTTCACCTGAGCATTCCAGGTTTGAATTCTTGCAACTCTCTGACCATGACCCTGCTCCCTTACCATTAAGCCACGGCTGCCAGCTATTTATTCATTGCCAATTAAATACTTCAAATGTTTATTTATAGTTTAGTATAGTATACTTTTTGCTAAGAGTCAAGAGAACATCATTATATTCTTGGAATACAATTGCATATTAATTATGTGTCATTTTTTCTGTTTTAGGCAAAGAAAGTTGGGGAAACGGAAGAGAAGCCGCAATAAAAAAAGATTGGAAAGGGAAATAGAAAAGCTTAAAGCTCTCCTGAAAAAAGAAAAATCAAAAAAGGAAAAATATAGAAAGAGATGGCAACGAAGCCAGTCAAAATCAGATCACCAGTCCCCTCTGGCAAAACTAGATCGAGTTCTGCAACGTACTGTCCCACAACAACTACGCAGGAAACTCCTGTTGCATGCTACAGTTGTGGAAGAAATTAGGCGTAAATATCAAAACACAAAAAAAGAGAGAGAGAAGCAGATGCTGGCGAGAGTCACAAAGGGAAACATAATTAGAATATATAAATTACAGACACTTGCACAAAAAACATTTGGATTTTCCCAGAAGAGAACAAAGGTGCAGGGTAGCATATCGTCATTCCAATGGAAAGTAAGGAATCTTAGGGTATATACAAGGGAGAAAATAACAGCCTTCTTCTTGAGGGATGACATCAGCCGGCTGACTACAGGAAAGAAGGAAACAATCACAAAAAAGAAGCAGAAAAAGCAGAAGAGGCTGTTATTAGACACACTCAAACATCTCCACCGACGATTTCTGTCCGAAAATCCATCCGAGCAGATGTCTTTTTCTTTGTTTTGTAGGGCCAGACCATTCTGGGTGGTTCAACCCACTGACAGTTACAGGAAAACCTGCCTCTGCAAGACCCATGAAAACCTCCAGTTTGTGGCAGGCCCTCTCTCCAAGTGTGGGCTTTTGTCAAGCCAACACCTTGAAGAGTTGGCTGATGCATCAGTGTGCAACACAGACTCCAAGTCCTGTGCCTATGGAGAATGTGGCACCTGTAAGAGCACAGCCATCCCAACACTCCGGCGTGCCACCAATGATGACATCAAGTTCTTCCAGTGGGCTACAGAGACAATTCCCTTTGATGATGACAAAAAGTCCATGATTACGGTGAAAAAAGAACGCACCATGACAGAAGACGAGGCTCTGAATGAATTCCAGGAACAGATGGTGAAGTTCCAAAGCCACCTTTTTAACATCCGCTGGCAATACTGGGCTTATAGGGAAGTGAGGGAAAACCTGCAGAGCAACGAATGCTTAATCCATGTAGATTTTAGTGAGAACTACGTCTGCAAGTATAGCAATGAGGTGCAGTCTGTGCATTTTGGGGGGTCCCACCAACAAGCAAACACAAGAGCAAAATTCACTTCAGGGACATCTCCTGTTTTTGCGGAAGACAGCAGGGAGTGATGGACTGCCCCTGCTATGACCTCAAACAGGCAGTCCTGCAAAAGGAGGAGGAACCTCAAGAAGTAACCAAAGACGTGACCAAAGCACGGCCAGAGGTATTCAACACTGACCATGTTGAAAGATGGGTTGTGGTACAATACGACCATGACTTCTACCCTGGTATCATCACTCAAGTGGAGGATGGTAATGTCGAAGTTGACTGCCTCCATAAAAAGGGTGTGAACAAATACTACTGGCCGAGCCCAAGAAGAGATAAGAGTTGGTATGATGACAGCCAGGTGCTTTGCCTGATAGATGAACCAATGGCTCATGCAAGATACCTGGATCTAGATCCATCCACATGGCAATTAATTGAGGAGTAAATGTGCACACCTATAATAATAATAATAATAATAATAATAATAATAATAATCACTGTCATGTCTTTGTTTTAAAGACATTTGTAATTTCATAAAGTTAATTAAGTTAGTTAAAAAGTTATAAATAAGTTACTAAATGCTCAATAAATAGGGTCATTTAATTTGTTTACTGTTAAAAACACTGTTAAAAATGTCAGAGTGAGACATCTGTCCTTTAAGGATCATTTAAGTTTCAGCGCAGAGTGAGCGCTCCTGTTATGCATAGAGGATCTTTGACGTTTTTTCCTCGTGTAAAAAACTAGCAAACGCCACATCAGAAAAAGGCAATCAAAGTGACTCAAAACACGCTGAATGTACTCTAAACGTTTGAACCTTGGCAAACTTTCGTCTTTGTAAGTATTTTATGCTCCCAAACACTTAGTTTTAGGCTACAAATGTATTTTATTTTTAGGTTTTAACATAAACCTTTTATGCTAACCTTGGTAGTTTAATTACATGTACTACATGCTTAGCTTTGCACTTCCAATGTAAAGTGTAGTTGGTAATTTGTTCTTTTTTCTGTATTTTTCAGTTACTACAATTATACATATATGTACATATGTGAACAAGAAACTTCAAGTAAAAGCAAGAAAAGCAAGCCTTTTGTACAGAGTTTCTTTAGTAGTTTGCTGGCTGTCTAGCTTCACATAGTCATGTGTCGTGAGGGCAGCACAATCACAATAATTACATTTAAAATGTAGGCATTTTGTTCAAGTCTGTCTTGTTTTGTTCAACTTTTCATTATATACCATTCATTTCATTCTATACCATAGTCCACTATGATCAAATTTAATGTTAGGATATGTGATGCTTTTGTGTGTTTTTTGTAACTGACTACTTTTAAATATCGGTCTGGCACACTTTTATTGAACGATATAAGGACTACTGTTTGATAGCCAAATAAAAATAAGTTTTGTGTGCAGAAACAGGTGTTCTCTCTTTTTATTCACAGCTTCTATAAACGTTGCTTTCCCTACCTTCTTTCATTCTACTATTTCACTATGAGCTAGAAGATTTATATCTGGATACCTACTATGGTCAAATAATACAATGGCACAGTTATAAAACTAAGATCACATAATAATAATAATAACAATAACAATAACAATAATAATAATAATAATAATAATAATAAGAAGAAGAAGAAGAATAGAGTTTCACACTGGAATACTGCTCAGATTTTAAATACTGAAACACTGACTTCCACCCTGTTATGTTCCGTTCCACCCTGTTAAGTTAAATGTTTTTGACATAGTCATTAAATCTTGTTAAAATGTTTGTGCTATGTTGGAAGGTCAGGAACATTAAATGGACATATATGGGTATATTTGTAGAGATGAATATTTGTTCAGTGCGGTCAGTAAAAAAGAATGGTTAAAATGTCATTTCATATAGGATACAGCCATATACCTCTTTATTATTAAATAACCTTTAACAGTTTCAAAATAAGGCATATTATGGCATCAAAATGGACAAATTCTCTCTAGGAAAATGTTGTTATTCAACAATATTAACATGTTTAACTATGTGCAATTTAAATGTAAATGTCCCTAACAGGGTGGAACACTTTCAGCAACAACATTTAATAAAACTACCTGTAATTATTACTATATTCATCCTTGAGCTTGACCATTATGCATTTCTTATAGTTAAACATGTCAGTATTAAAAAACAACATGAAAAATATATTCCATTAGCATTTTTTACCTCCAACTTTACAAACCCAAAATGTTGCCGCAAAAAGAGAATCACCCAGATATGATACAATGCAGTCCTTACCCATAAATGAATCCTTCTGAGATGGGAGTCAAAAAGAAGACACAAGGACTGGCTCTCAACAAGTAATACCTTATAGAATATTACCTAGAGGTTACAACAGCTTCTCTGAATCATTTCTTAAGATGACAGCTCTTTTTATTGCCTGGTTCAGCCACTTGATGCTTATCTTATGCAGTCTTCTCTGTTGATGTCAAGAGGCACAGCAGGAGGTGTGTTTTGTTGGTCTTTGTGTGGATTTGCATGTCCCACAGAATTGTGATGTTATTCATGTCAGTGGCTTATGCTTTGCAGTGAATATAGGCGAATATAGGTGTTTTTATTATTCTTACGCTTATTAGGCTAATTTATTAAGGAAATAAAATATTGTGTATTCAGTGTGAAAGTAAAAACACATTGTTCTTTTTTTCTGAGAGTGGAGAGTGAAATGAGGATGTTACACAATAATGTGGCTCTGGAATTATAAGTTGTCACATGTTTTTTCAGTCAGGACAGACTTAAGGAACAAGGAAATTAAAAAAAAGTATTCAAAGTGAAAGTAAAAATATATTATTCTTTTTTTTTCTTCTAAGCAGAGAGTGGAATGAGGACACACACACAGACATATATATATAGCCGTGGTGTTGGACATTGCAATACCGAATGATGGTAATGTCAGGAAAAAGGAACACGAGAAACTAGAGAAATACCAGGGGCTCAAGGAAGAACTGGAGAGGGCCTGGAAGGTTAAGACATCGGTGGTGCCTGTGGTGATCGGAGCACTCGGGCCGTGACCCCCAAACTGGATGAGTGGTTACAGCAGATCCCAGGAAGGACAACAGACATCTCAGTCCAGAAAAGTGCAGTACTGGGAACAGCAAAGATACTGCACAGGACTCTCAAGCTCCCAGGCCTCTGGTAGAGGACCCGAGCTGATGAGGGTGAGAGAGACCAAACACTGTGGAAGGTGAGAAACACATTTTTTTATTTATTATTTTTTTTTTTTACAGTATTTCGGTTACCATGTGTAAGTGTGTGACTTATTCATTCAGATAAATTAGATAACTGTACTGTATAAGATTTCAGCATGATGAGAGATGCGTAGGCCCCAATTTGAAACTTCTTCTGTAGTTTTTTTAATTTAAATTCAAGAATAAAATGTATTTAAAAATGTAAGTGTTTTATTTGTTTTTCCTGTAAAAACCTTTCATGTGTAAAAATGACTAAACTTATATTTGGGACATTTTGGGATCGAAACAGCTTCAAATGTCTTGTTTCCTTTTCTTTGCTATATTAAATACAAAGCATAGAGGGGATATTAGGGTAGTTCATGAAATTAACTTAAATTAAATTTTGTCAGATTGTTTTTTTGAATTGTTCCAACTATAAGCATCAGAAGCATCAGCATCTGAACCAAAACTGGAGTCAGGTGCTGCAAATTTAGGGGTGGCACACTGTTACACAAAGGGACAGTTCAGAATTTTGGACATAGGGCCTCATTTCCTCATGAGCCAGAGTGTTGGAGACGTGTGGAGACACTTTTTAAAATCTTCCATCCAATCCTTGTATTTGCAGAGGTTGCTGGTGCTGGGCTAGTGCATGTCAATGGCCATAGTTGTCCTGCCACTAAAAACAGTCTTACCCACTCCACAAAGCACCCGAGACAAAACACTAAGAACTCCAGACTGTCCATGTGAACGTCTGTGTTCATCTGTGTGAAATGAAAACCAAAAGGAATTGTTGCTCCGCATTGTGCAAGGACACAGAGGTAAATAGGCCAGGAGCCTTTTTGCTTTTTTCACTATTGTTTCCTGTTATCTTTATCTTGGGTCATCACAAGTTCATAGTGACCAACCCCAACTTGGCCCCTCAGGCCCCCAAAAAGTGTCAAAGAGAACAAAGTCATCACACATGGACTATAGTGATTGAACTGTTCTCATGTTCTAATATCTGTAGCGTAAGTACAGTGAGACTGGGACAGATTATTAATGAGATAATTATCTTTGTATTGTTCATCTTTGCATTGTTCAAGTTTCTGTTTCTGTGAAAGTTACGCATCATTAGGTAGAATGTTAAAAATTGTGAAAAAGTGTGCCACTCTTTACAGACGTCCTATTGGCTCATTTTTTGGTACAGATGTTCACAATGTCAATAGGCAAGAGGCAAAATGCAGTGTGGCAAAATTTAGAAAACCTTTACTTATATCATCATATTGTGAACTACCCTCGAGGATATCTTAGTACATCTGAATTAAGTCCCACAGAAATGTTATTCATGTCAGGCGGCAGCCCTGTTATGTCAGTATTTTTGTTATTCTTATGATTATTGGGCTAATTTATTAAGGAAATAAAATATTGTGTATTCACAGTGAAGTAAAAACTTCTGAGATCGAAGCTGAACACGGATGTTATACGATCATTTTGAAAAATGTGGCTCTGGAATGTGGTTTGTCACATGTAAGTTATTCAATCATCATCGATCTTATCTTTCAATCAGGGCAGATTTAAAGTAACAAGGAAATAAAAATATGCATTCAGACTGAAAATAAAAATACATTGTTTTTTTTCTGGGTGGAGAGCAGAATGACGATGTTACAGAATAATGTTGAAAATGTGGCTCTGGAATGTGGTTTGCCACGGGTCATTTATTCAATCATCATCTGTCTTATTTTTCAATCAGGACAGACTTAAAGGAACAAGGAAAGAAAAAAAAAATATATATATGTATTCAATGTGAAAGTAAAATGTCTTTCCCACAGGAATGAGGACGTCATTACAGAATAACTCTAGAAATATAATAAAAATAATAATATAAATATAATAACTATAGAAATGTGGCTCAGATATTTAGGTTGCCATGTGTAAGTGTGTGAGTTATAGATAATTGTAACATTTCGGCATCATGAGGAGGTGAGAGGTGAAGAGTAGGGCCCAATTTGGAGCTTCTTCTGTTGTTTAATTATTTAAAAATGAATTACAAGTGTTGTTTTTCACTGTAAAAATGGACAGAGACAGCTTTAAATATCTTGTTTCCTTTGCCTGATATATTATATACATATATACAACTATAGAGGAGATGTAGATTTAATAAAGAAACTGCCCTAAAACCTCTAATTGCTCATTTGTTTTGGTTAAGACCAATAAATTATTTTTACACATTCTTTTGTACGGTCCGTTAAAAGCACAGAGGGGAAAGAGGCAGTGCTGCTGCTTTTAGTCTCCTCAGAGGAGACTTGAGACACAAACTGTGACTTTAGCAGAGAAACTTCACTGCACGTTTGTCAGCTCGGCCTAATAATGCCTGACCTAATGTGCTTTACAAACTTAAAGCCTCTCAGAGCCCTTCGCTGCAGTATTATTCATTCACTCTGTGGTGATCAGAAACTCCAGCTGCCCTGGTGCAGACTGACTTACACAAAACTGTTAATCAGGTGATGTGCCACCTCCAGAAAGTTACATAGTGTACCTTTAAGTCAATTTGGGGCATGGCACTCATACCGAATGAAAGTTAGAGCAGAGTGTTGCTTGGCTCCTCCCTCAGGTGTATTCAGGGAGTGTTAAAAGTACAGACTGAAGTCTCTGTCTCTCACTGCACTTTGTGCCTGTCTTTGAAGTTCTGTTTTATTTTGGGACACGATGAATATAATTAATGAGTGTAAGTAATAACTTTAAATATTATTGCGTTTGTATACATTAATAACTTGAATATTTAACTTCTATAGCAAGTTGTACAAATACCATTATAATGAATTATCATGTGTTTCAGCTCTAAAGTCATTATTCACAAGATGGAAAGTAAGATTTGTCAGATTATTTTTCATTGATTTCATTTTAGGTATAATATTTATGTTTATTTTTTCGGGTTGTAAATCAACTACTGTATTTAATTTAATTACAGACTGATACACTGCTTCCAAATCCAAGGGCTCTGACTTCAGATGAGCGTGCTCACAGTAAGTTCTCTAGTCATTTTGGTCTGTTTGGTCTATTCAGTATTTCTCTCTGTAGCTCTGTATTCATAAATACAAGGCCAAAATATGTCGATCACTACACTTTCTCCAGCACTTGTGCTAAACCCCTCTACAGTGACTACTTTACTTTTGGAGAAATAAAAAAATCTCATTGAGCATTTTTAGCTAAATTCTCTCCATGTATGAGTTTGTGCCATTCCAGACAGATGCACAGTAACTCTGCCATTCCCATTTAATTTTAACAGAATGAATTCAATTCAAATTTTTACTCAGGATTTCTTTATAATAATATTAATTATTACCTGATGCATGTAGTTGTCCGCTTACAAATATAGATTGTTATGGCATTTTCTAATTCATATCGTAAACCCCAGTAGCACCTGGTCCCTGGTCAGGAGTACCTCACGACAGAATCTTTGTTTTAGGCTCGTATATGATAAATGTTATGAATGGTTTGTCCAAATAGATGAGAGCCTCTATAATGCAAAATCAAGTGGAAGAAATAGCAGATGGTCAGAATCATTTGAAATAATGCACCAACACAACAAGTTAAAGCCACAAGCGGCATCGAACACTCGGTCGACCCGGCGCTCCTCCTGGTGGTGCTGACACTCCTCCAGGTGGCGCTGACGCTCCCCCAGGTGGCGCTGATGCTCCTCCAGGTGGCGCTGATGAGCCTCTTGTCTCTGTGGGTTTGTGGCTTTGGGCTGAACTTGTCACTAAACACATAAAGTCCACACACACTGGAGATACTGATGTGCTAACATAGATAAACATGGGCACTTTGGGACATCGCCATGTCAACACCGTGCAAAATACGACCTTAGCCCTCAGACTTTTTTGATTAGGATGAACTGAAGAATCACTGTGCCAAACTTCACGTTCTTCAATGAAGCTAAGAAATTGTTATATCACTCTGAAATGTAAGAAATTGTTGAAATTTTTCCATTAGGATAACAAGGGTGCTTTGGTGCATCACCATGGAAACGCCATGAAATATACTGTATGGTTGTCATAGACTTTTTTATTGGGATGACATGAAGATTCATTGTGCCAAATTTGAGAATATTCAGAATTTTTCATGAATGGGAATTATTGTGATCTTTCCTATTAGGATAACATTGGCACTTTCGTGCATCACCATGGCAACATGATTAAAAATACCATATGGTTTACATTGACTTTTTTGATTGAGGTGACCTAAAGTAATTTTCAGCAAAATTTGGTACATTTTGGAAAAACTTTGCCCATGCATTCATCATTGCAAAAGCAGTAGACCTTCATTTTAATACAAGATTTTTGACTTTTAAAGTTTAGTTGAGAATCCAGTATTATTCCTAAATATTTGTGTTTCTTTACCTGCTCTATGGGTTAAACTTTTATAATAATGTTTAATTAGACTGCTGCATGGTTCTTTTTAATCGAAAGGCAATAACTAGTGACAAAAATAACATATGTATATAATTATGGACACAATTATCTGCTTTAAGGTTTTCAGGTTCAGGTTTTATGCCTTGTTTTTTCGTTTATTTACATGTGTACTTTTTAATAGTTCCAAATATCTTGGTGTTGCTAACTCAAAAAACTGGTCATGCAAACCTTGAGGCTAAACCAAGCTTAGCCTAAATTCTATTTGTTCTAAGGAGCAGGAAGTGCATTGCATTCTGACACTGTCTATGTCCCTCTCACATTTTTAGATGTCTCTTCTAGTGGTTCCTCTGGTGTGTCCAGTTCAGTCCACAAACAAAACACTTCCCATCAAGATGTAAGATTCTCTCTCATTTTCTTGTTCCCTTGAGAAATTAAATGTTTGACTGAACCTTGATGTCATCATTTTAGAACACTGAATCTGCAGGAAAAAAGATAAGGACATCTAAGCGTAAGTTTCTCCTCTGATACATTGGTAATTATTTGCATATCACAGTCATGTTTCAGGTGTTAGGAGTTGTCCTGGTTTAAATGAAATAAAAACTCTGAAGCACCCAAAAGAGTATAGTTTTATGAAATGACTTGTGTATCTCTAGTCCAAGTGTAGCATATGAGGAATGGGCAGTGTCTAGTATCAGAGGTTCATTGCAGTTCAGCTGAGGGAGCTTTTTATGCTGTTTTGTCAAATAAATGATGAAAATAGCGAAAAAATTCTGGATCATGGAGAGCGGTTTCATACGAACATTTTAAAAGCAAAATGACGAGGCCACAGCAGCAGTTACAGAGAGAAGAGCGACAAGATCCCAGTGTAAGTCAATTGAAGGCAGAGTCAGACGCAGCCAGAAGAGCCTCCTGGAGCACTTCCTGTTTGTCCACTCTAATCTACGGTCTATGGTTCGAACACAGTCTTCACTCAGTATTGACACTGTGTTGGTGCATTCTGTAGTGCCATCTAGTGGCTTAAAAATTAACTGCTTTCTCTGCAGAAGTGCGGACACAAGACACATGCAGTCCTCCTTTAAACATAGACAAGAATATTCCACCAATGGTGCCTCACATCTGCTTCACTGCGTCTAATCATGTTGTTGTTTTAAATCCAGCTCCAGTGAAGATCTTCTCCATCACCAAAGTTGGGACCCACGAGGTTCACCAGCAGATCCTGAACCAGCTAGGGTCAAAGGTCACACATACAGATGACCCACAGCAGTGTGACGTTATCCTACTCTTCTGTCCAATCCAGTCGCGAATCTGGTGTGATGTGGATGCAGCTGTCAGACAGGTTCCAGGTTTGTTCTGTGAAAGAAATATCCTTTGGCTGGTCTCTCTACATTGGGACATGACCATCCACAGAGGAAGAGTCCAAAGGCTTCCCATCTTTGAAAATAGGAAAGAAGACACTAAATTAACATTTTACCTAATCCAGGCGCAGATGAATAAAATTGAACTAAATCACATTATCTATTACGTATTTAGCATGATTATTTGCTGCTTAAAGAATGTTACATAATATTTTCTTTGATGTGTTCACAGAAGAGGCAAAAGGAAAAGTGCTGGTGTTGATTCTGATGCATCACACTTTTAATCCAGACGAAGTCCTGGACATGAGCAGCTGGAGTGAAAAGTATCCCTGCATAAAGCAGGAGGTGCGTGTTTTGTTCCATCAGAGCCAGAAAGGACTGCTTGACTGCCCCAGGAACCAGGAGGCAATCCAGACCCTCCAGAGCCTGTGTGACCAGTACATGAAGAGAAACAAACAGGGTGAAGAGATCCTCCAGACCTCCAGCTCCAACAGAGGTCAGTAAAGCTTTTCCAACTGGAGGTCTCATAGAAATGTTCACATCTGAGTGTCATCACTAGTGTAATTGTGCTCACAATCACAAATTTAGGACTAGATTAAATGGAAGAGAAGCTGGTCTGTTAGCGGGGCAATATGGTCAAAATATGAAGTCACCAGTGACTGCTGTATTTCTTTAACATTCATCTTCAATATTTGGTCTTACGCCTCATTTACATCAACTCATTTACATCTCCGGTTTTCATTTTTAATCTGCTGTACGGCGGATTCACACTTCTAATGTGACAGAGTTGATCTAAATGAGGCGTTATCCTTTTTCTGTAAATCCTCCTTAGCCCTAATGTTATCTCTATTTAATTTCATTTTAGTTACTTGTTGGTGTTCACGCCTGATATATTTACAGTTACAAAGCTTAGCCTAAATAATAATAATGCAGTGGATTTATACAGAGTATTTCAGGACACCCACAGCTCTCTGTGGAGCAGACTGACAGAAGTGAGGCTCCAGTCTGCACCACTGGCCCCTCCGACCACCACCAACACTCACGCACACTCCACTTTCATACAAGGAAAAGTAGGTGAAGTGTCTTGCCTAATGACACCTTGCCTATTTGCTTCTGCTTAGTTTAGTTTCTCAGATCTGACGAGATCAGACTTTGACAAGTAGAGCCACTAAATCATGTCAGCTCTTAGAGGCAGACAGTGGTTGCAGCACTGACATGAAGTCTTTTTAGACGTTTCTTCTTGTGATGAGCCCTCTGTGTGCAGTGAGGACAAACGTTTCCATCATGATGTGAGCTTACTCTCATTTTATTGTTCACTTGAAATGTAACTACAAGTGTGCAAATAAACATGTCAACTTGATATTTGAACAAACTGCTTTGCAGAACATTGAGACGAAGACCTCAGAGGAGAGTGGTATGTTCACTTATCAACTGTAAATTATTTGTGCATCATTTTCAAGACTTTGAGAAGTTGGATCCTTAGTAGTGGTGGAACTTTCAGCACTTTAATGGGATCCGAATCGGCTTCACGAAGGGCGGACGACATGTAGTCTCAAAATCTTCGGGTATATATAAAGAAAATAAAATGATGAAGCTCACCTGCTTTAAGGTTTTCAGGTTCAGGTTTTATGCCTTATTTTTTCGTTTATTTACATGTGTACTTTTTTAATAGTTCCAACTATCTTGGTGTTGCTAACTCAAAAAAAAAAAAGATCATGCAAACCTTGAGGCTAAACCAAGCTTAGCCTAAATTCTATTAAGGAGCAGGCAGTGCATTGCATTCTGACACTGTTTATGTCCCTCTCACATTTTTAGATGTCTCTTCTAGTGGTTCCTCTGGTGTGTCCAGTTCAGTCCACAAACAAAACACTTCCCATCAAGATGTAAGATTCTCTCTCATTTTCTTGTTCCCTTGAGAAATTAAATGTTTGACTGAACCTTGACGTCATCATTTTAGAACACTGAATCTGCAGGAAAAAAGTTGAAGACATCTAAGCGTAAGTTTCTCCTCTGATAGATTGGTAATTATTTGTGTAACACAGTCATGTTTCAGGTGTTTGGAGTTGCATTCCTGGTTTAAATGAAATAAAAACTCTGAAGCACCCAAAATAGTATAGTTTTATGAAATGACTTGTGTATCTCTAGCAGGGCTCTACAGTGCGCCCATTTCACTCGCATTTGCGAGTAAATATTTTGGCGTGCGAACGAGGAAAACAAAACAGTCGCACCCGTGTGAGTGCTTCTGCAGCCACAATAAGGAGAGCTGCGCACACACGTAACTGACAAGCTAAACATTCTAAATGTGTCAAACATTAGGGGCGCAGTCACATTAGGACTTTAGAATCGTGCCCAAGCCTGGATCGCCCCTAAAGCGCGGCACACATGCCCAGCTCGAGCGCAACCGAACCGAGCCCAGGCACGACACCTCCGACCGCGCACAACACCAGCATACGAGCTCCGCGTGTGCGGCGATATCACTCAGACAAACAAACTCCGCTTAACCTCCTGAGACCCGAGCTTTTGTCTGGTGTGCATTTTTCATTTCTTCTTGCTATTTGGGATAAGTAGGACCTACTAAATAAGTCTTCTGTACGACACCATTGGTTAAAAAATGTAAAAACATTAAAATGTATAAATAAATTACAAAAAACAAACAAACAGCAATTAGCTGTTTATTTCAAGCCCTAAACCTGCCAAATGTGACGTAGGTCGACCATGAGCGGGTTGGGGTTCAGTGAGTGAGGTTAAAAACACACAAAAAGGCCTGAAAATGTGGTCCACAGTTTTAATTTTTTCTGGTTTTCAATCGTTACAAAAAAAAGTAGAGGTGCAAAAAGTGGAGACAGGCAGCAGTTTCCCTATAGCAGCAGAAACGTCCAGCAATTTATAACTGTAAACTCATCTAAATATTCCCAAGTTTACCTAACAACATGTACAATCAATAATATAACATAGTCCCAATGTCTTCAAATGAGGACATGACATTTCCTGATGCTCTCGTCTGCTGTGGTCAATAAAATGTGTCAAATTTTAATGCCAAATGAAGATACATTAAGATACATGAAGAGACATTATTGTACATAAATACATTGGTTTTATTCATAAATTTTGCATCTAAACTTTACCATGCAGTTTTTTTTTTTACTTTCGGGAGCTGCTGTCGAGGTTTTTAGTTGATTACAGGTGAAAGTTTAAAATAATTGAAAATCATGGTGCTAAGAGGCAAAAATGTAATGTCCTCGTATGGGGCCACAGGGTCTCAAGAGGATAAAAACACACCCATGCCCACCTTAATGTGTAAGTTTTCCTTCTGTTTTGCTTTCAGTTGAGGCCCCTGCTCCTCCATGTGAGTGCACTGCAACACATACATTACGTCACAATGAGGAATATTTGTATTAACTGTTTTCCGTTTTATTCTTTAAGCTCCTCCCACACCAAGTAAGTAATATGTACACTTCAATTTCTTTTTTATCATGAAAGTTTTTATTCTGGAGTGCAGTCTTATTTTTAGTGTTATTGGAGGTAAATTTCATTTCAATTATCTTAAAAGTTATCCTTGTCCTCTGTATTATCTTTAAGTTTGTTGAGCACAGACTCATATGAAGCCGTCTCTGACACTGACTTTATCCAGTCTTTCAGCTCAGGGTGTCCAGTAGTTTTCCAGGATTATCCTTCACGCTTTTACCAATCCAACCATGAGCACCGAAAAACAGCTTTGGAGATATTTGGCATTTGGGATCAGATTCTGAGCCAACTATTTAGAAACCCTGTAAATAGTCCAGAAATTGAGTTATGGACATGTCATTTCATAGCCTAAAACAGGGGTCTCCAACCTCCAACCTACAGTGAGCTATTTTTACATACTACGCTCTTAGATGGAGCAGTTAGATGTTTATACATTTATTTAGTGCACAAAATCAAAATGATACATTTGTAATGGTAATAGTCTTTTAATCAGTCCAATTTGAGTTATTCAGCACAAAATGTATAATTCAGAAATCCCATAGTGAGCTACTTGGAAGGGGGTGGAGAGCTACTGGGAGCTCCCGAGCTACAGGTTGGAGACAACTGGTCTAAAATGTTCCAAAGTATGGCATTAAAGACATCACCATGAGAGGTGGAGAACAAACCCACACACTGTAACAAAAATGTACTTTAGTAAGGAGGTAAATGCAAAATCAATATGTTAAATGCAATACTGTTGTTCATGAGAATCAATTAATAAAAAAAGTCTAAAATTGATTACATGAGCAAAAAAATCACAAGGAGCCATGCGTTATGCAGGTTCTCAAGTGCAAGTGCATTGAAATTGTGCTGTATAGTGCATAGGTCGGCTATTCCTTACATTTTGCTCAGAGTAATTTATACTTTGCAGTGAGATTCACACCATTTTGTTTACTCATGGCTATGGTGATGCCATGGTGATGTCAGCAGAGCAGTGGAGAGGGATTATCAAACTACATCACTTGGCGCTCTACTGTGCATGTCGCCTACAGAAAGCGCCACTGTCCTGTCTGGTATCACGTCAGTGCCCTGTAGAATTTCAGCAGATTTCAGCCTCTCCACGCTTTAACGCATATGAGTTAGTAAGACGTAGCCGACTCACTGATGTTAATTTAGCATCATAACTTATTTTATCACACAGTGGTAAACTGTTTTAGTGCTGACAACATTGTTAACTAGTGTTACAACTCAATGTTAACAATACAGACAGCAGCGCTTTCTGCGCACATCCGCTGTGTTGCCAAACAAATAATCCATCCAAACAACAATGATTTAACTAGACTACTTGTGCACAGAATCAATGCATGACAGGTAACCATTGGAATTTTCACTAACCATGGTATAAAGATTAACACAGCTGTTTATGTATGGCTCGTACACTTTCGTTATATGCATAACTCTACAATTTACTTCCTCAGTGTATGACGAGCCCTGGAGGCCAATCAAGTGGGGGTAAGGAACTGTTTGTTTTATTACATGTTAGTTACAAAACTGTGTGATTTGTCAGACAAAAACAGAAGGGATGATTTGTTTTATAATCATTGCATATGCTCTAAATCAATTGTGAAGAAATCTCTAGCACCCCTCCAGCTTCTCCTGCACAGATGTGCATCAGTGGCTCTTACTCAGTAATAAGTATTAATACTGTAATACTGTATTATAGTCTTTGTTCTGATTCTTATGCATCCTTATGTGCAATGTCAAAATCTAGATTTCAAGTCATGCTTATGTCATTAAATTAACACTTAAGCGTTTGCGTACATGCTAAATGAAATAGGAATGATAAAATTCAGATGCAGTGACATTAGCATCTCTAATTTAGATTTAACTTCATGTAATTGCTGCATTTTGTCGTATTATGCATCTTTATGCCGTAAATGCTGGGGATGAAGCCAATTCAGACATGAATATTTTGAGGCATTTCATTCAAATGATGCCGTTTCCTCCCTCCACATATCACTCACTGCCTGTGTAGGGTAGGATCAGAGCTTAACAGGCGATGGGGGCACCACCCTCCCAATCATCCATCCATCTTCTTCTGCTTTGTCTGGCTGGGTCGCACCCTCCCCATCAATCATGCAAATGTGTAAAACAATTAAATATTAAAATTTTTGTGAGTTTTCCAATATAACTGTTTAAATGTTACATAAATGTTGGCTCTTAATAGCATAAATCACATGAAGATATATATTAATCTTTTTTTTTTTTTTCTGCATTTCAAAGTATGAGAATGAGCCACTTGGGGTGAACTGAAAATAGCCCATCAGCTTCATTCAAAGTCTCTGAAAGAAATCAGTCAGATTCACGCATTGTGCATCCAATGCATTTGATGCATGGCATTAGTCCGACTGTACATAGTAGAGATGCATGGATGACTAGTAACATGCTCAGGATAAACGGTTTGTAAATTCAGAGTATGGGTGGAATTCTCGTTCATTTAGAGAGCCACACTTTCTGAGTGTTCAGAGCACACACTGGGAACCCCAGCGGAGCAGTGGAAAGTGACATCAGTCTAACTGAAAACAGTGGCAGAGTTTTTAGGAAATAGACCAGAGTTAGAATTTGTTTATGAATTAAAGCTCATAATTGGCAGTTAAACAAAATCGATCACTCAGGGTTCACTGTCCTCACTACTGTCAAGCTCCTGGTTGAAACATTAACTCATACTGGAACATTCCCCTACCCAAAAGACCCTTCCCAGAACTCTGTTATACTGTAGGCCAGCCTGTATTAGGCTGCTAAATTCACCTTTAGCCTATTTACACTAAAGCCCTTTTCATTTGCTCACATTTACACTTTGCCCTGGCCATGGTCCTGAATCCAGGATCCAGGATGCACTGTCACTCGAGCGTCTTGTGGCAGAAGGGAAAGAAGGAGGGATGTGGGGATTTCGGCCTTCTCCGCATCTAGCCAATTATGTCAAGTTATCTGAATAAATCACGTTAGTATTTGCTTAGGAATAAAACAGACTTCATTTATAATATTCTGAATCCCAGACTGTATGTCACACTTATTTTTTCCCTTAAGTGAATCTGCACAACACATCGTAGTTTTGTTGTTGTGACTCTTATGTTAATGGATGCATTTTGATATTTCCAAATTGACAATGTAAAATGTGGACAAGGCATGAATATGGAAAAGGGAAAACAAGTCATCAGATGCGCAGTTTAGAAACGTATGACAGAGGAAATAAGAATTACATGAACACAGGTGCATTTGGACAACAGCATGAAGCTAATGCTGCAGGGACTCCTATTCATTCAATACAACACCCCAAAAACTCCAGATGAACAATGCAGGGAGTAAATCAGCAACAATATGTTACCATGCTATTTATTGGCACATACAGCTGTGCTACACGTTGTCCAGATGCAGCGCTCCGTTTAACAAGTTAACCAATGTAAACCAAGAGAAAACATGCATGAAAATATACCTAGTTACCATATGAGCTTTCACACCCCTGGCATAGACTGAATACCATACCACTTTGTGTATGAATGATTTTCCCAGAACCGGGGACAGGGATGCACTTCTGAAGCTGATAAATAGGTACAAACCAATGCACGGAGAGAAACATCTGCGTGTCCTGGTGTACGGTCCGGTCGGAGCTGGGAAGTCCAGCTTCATCAACTCAGTGGCCAGTGCTCTGGGTGAAGATATGTGTATTGCAGCTACAACCAACACCAGTGATTCGGCCAGCTCAAAAAGCTTCACTCTCCAGGTTCCAGAGTTAATTTTCAAATGTTTTGAGTTATTGATGGCACAACTTAACCTTATTTCTCTTGTCTTGTTCAGTATAAAACTCACTACATTTATAAAGATGAATTCAACTCTGATGAGACCTACCCTTTTGTCTTCAATGACATAATGGGGATGGAGGAAGGAGAAAAACAAGGCATTCTTCCTGAAGACATCAAACTGGTCATGAAGGGACATGTGAAGGATGGATACATGGTAACTCCTCCTCCTTCCTTCTGTGGAATACAAATTGTTATTGTGAAGAGTTTTCGAAAACTAATGGAACTGTTCTTAGATCAATATTATAGCTTTAATAAAGTGTGTTTATAAAAATGGTAGGTACGGCTGGGTAATATTGGAAAAAAGAATCAAGATTTTTTCCCCAATATTGATTGATCTTGAGTTTTGATTCAATCTTCTTCCATCCTATTAAAAACTTAGACATGAACTTTAGGCATAAAGGGCAGGGTGCCAGGGTCACAACAGTCTTTATTTCTTGTTGATGGGACTGATTTACATATAAAGTTTGTAATGAGTTTAATAAATTAAATGTAAATACATCTGTCGCAAGTGCTAGCAACAGAAACACATGCTGTCCATGCATGAAACTGGGGGGCAGGGGGTTTGTGATTCCTCTTCAGCATCACTGCTGTAGCATTGACTGTATAGACCTGTCGATTGCAGTGGCCTTATCATCAGGATTGACCAAAGTCTAGATCGTGATCTATGGATCTTTTGATTTGTGGCAAGTAGTAGGTATTTAAATTGGTCCAACTTGTTCCTATTGCTCACAAAACCTTAAGCATTTTGTTACTGTCTACATGCATTTTGTGGATGCGGGCACGAAACAGCTTTTGTTGTCTATTAGAGCTTTGCTGTTGGCTCTTACTTCAGAGTAGATTTGTTAATTATTTATCCCAAATCAGTGTTCGTTTATGATAAATACAAGCAAATAACAGATGTGCTCACACTTTGTGCTGTTAATGAAGAGGGAAAACCATTACAGCATGGTTAAAACGGCTTTTGCCTCATTTAACTTGTTAAATGTAAACTGTTAAACTTGTTAATCAATATGTAATGATTCTTACACGATGTAGGTGTTATGTTGATGTGCACTGTTCATTCCAGTTCAATCAACTGTGTCCAATCAACAAAGACAATCACTATTACAATGCAAATCCTACAATTGATGACAAAGTGCATATCCTACTCCTTACGCTTTCTGCAAACATCCTTGAAATCAACCCCTCGGTGATTAAGAAAATGAAGGAGGTCAGGGAAGTTGCCACAAAATTGGGTAACATGGAACTTTACATGTATATTAACTCAAAATAGATTGGACTTCAGTATCATATTGGCTGATGGTCACTCTGGATGTTTCCAGGAATTCCTCAGATGGCTATTGGAACGCACATTGACAAAGCATGCCCTGAAATAGGCAAAGACATCAAGAACATCTACCGGAGCAAATATCTGAAGACCAAGGTGGGTATAGGCTAGAACGTCTAGAAAAAAGAAGCTCAAGCCACTGACTTGCGGCAATGATTGGCCCTCGAGTGCGCTAATGGTGTGCTCCACAAATGCTGCACCCAACAAACTCTGCACTCCGCAAATGCTGCGACACACAAACGCAGCACTCTGCAAATGTCACGCCCCACAAATGCTGCGCCCCACACTAAACCTAATAACCATAAACCCCAACCATGACTGTAACCTCTAGCCCCAACCCTAACGCTAGGCCTAACCCTATATATAACCCTACTCATAACCCTAACAATAGCCCCAACCCTAGTCCTTACTATAACCCTAACTCCTAATCTAACCCTGCCGTTTTTCAAAGTTTTTACACGTGTTTATTTAAAATAAAAAACTAAGATGGCAGACTTCCCGTTTGTAAAGGGGCGTGGTGGCAATATAAATTTGCTTTCCTTTTGCCATGACGCATCCGGCTACCACATGTGGTTTGACTAAGTTTGTGTGAGGACGTCCCATTGGCAAGGTCAGATTTTTGGCTCATCGCCATGGCAACACAATGTAAATGGTGTGTGGGCATTATTGAGTTTTTTAATCGAAACCATGTCACAAATGTCCCTACCAAATTTTGTATATCTGTGACAAATAAAACCATAAAAATAAAAAGAGCAGAGGCTTTCAGGAAAATATCTCATGTCAAACGGAGGCTGCATGGGCCCTTTGTGCTTCATTCATTTCATCATATAGGCGATCTGCAGAGAACACCATAAAGCCTAAATAAATAACCAATCAAGTTCATTGTGCCAGCTCAGTGAGATGACGCTCTCGCAGCCCACACACACATTTGATTACCTACATATGATGATGTAATTTGATTGTTTACACATTAGGCCCCTATTTCTTTTGGCCAGATCAGTTCCATCTTGGTGGCTGCTGGCCAAGCTTGCTCTTGTTCTCGTACAGTTGTCTGATGTCATGAAGTCTTTTATATTTAACCCCCACGGCTGTAAACTTCCTGTAGTCCATCATGAGTCATTTCCTGCGCGAGTGTTTACTCGACCTTAGTGGTTTTAGAGAATATATTTTGAAAGAACATCAGAAGTTTATTTTGACACCACTGGCTTTTTTCCTGTCTTGTTCCTGCTAAAAAGCCTGGAGATGCTCTGTTGACACTGAAAAATTAGAACTCAAGTTTAACTAATTTGAGCGGTGCGTAGCATAATGACACTGCTGGTGTAAATTGTTCAACCACTTAAAATGAAAAGTGGTCAAACAATTTACACTGTTACTGCTTTCATGTAAATTGGGGGTAAGACCTGTGTCAAAGATTTTGATAATATTTGATGCCCCACCCTTTGAGATAATGTCTACCAAATTTGAGGCTGTTTACATGAATGCCCAAGGAGGAGATATCAAAGTATGACGTTTACAGAAAATGATTTGCACTGTTTAATACAATGTGGCTGTTGACATAATAATATTTTTTTACTTGTCTTGTCATGATCTACTTCTGTGTCAAATTTCATGATTCTACGTGCAATTTTTATTTGCCATTGTTCCTATACCCTCAGGGCCTGGCACACTCCACACATATTTTGCCCCACATGAGCATAAAAACTGCAACTTTTCAACATGTATTTTTTAGAATGCATTACAATTGAATGAGGATGGCCGCAGTGCTTCATGCGCGTATGGAGCAGCATGTCCTGCATGAGCGTAAGCACACATCCCCATCAAAATGCATTTACCATGAGCACAGTGTGTTCCTGGGGCAGTTATGTATTGTTAGAAAGAGCCCAGGTCCAGAAAGACAGCTGTACAGGTGATCAGCCTGTACAGATGGTAAATACAAGCCTATTCAGCTAGTTAGTTTCATTGTAGACCTGATACAAGTGGCTCATCGCGCCCCTGATCTTGACTCCTAACTTTAACCTGACACTAACCCCTAGCCTAACTTTTACCCTAACCCCTAACCTAACCCTGCCATTTATCAATTGTTTTTACTCTGACAGATTTATGGCTTGTTGCCATGGCGACACAATGTGACACAATGATAGAGTGTGGGGGTCACTGATTTTTTTATTGTGTGCATGTCACAAATATGTGTACCAAATGTTATATGTCTACTAGGGTGCATCAAATTTAAATGGAAATTTTTAACTGTAGTGAACGTTTATACAGTAGCATGTTCTACAGGGTTATCAAAGTAAAAGTTGTCAGTTTGCCCTTTGGGCAATTTGTCTTATAGACAAAATGAATGGAGGTCAATGGGACACGTTCGCGTGGTTTTGTGCAGTAGTGATGGATGTCGGGCACACATATAAAATTTAACTAACATTGTTAAACACAAGGGGCAACACTGACACACTTAAAAGATCAAATCCTCTCTAGTGCCTAACTCACTGGCAACTAACAAGGCCTAATGGTAAGAGCTGACACTAACTAAACTTCAGACTTAGTTGCTCAGTCTGGGCCAGAGTACGCTCCACTGAGCAACATCACCAACATCACGAGAGAGGAAATGGAACCTGAACTCTTTGGCCCAGACCAAAGACCACACTGTGGCTGCTAGTCTGGCAGGGACCAGTTGCTGAGGGCAGCATCTTAGGAGAGCTGGATCCTGGGGTGGGTTATGTTGTACAGTGCCTGAAAATGAAAAGGATACAAGGACAGGGATAGTGTTTAAAATAATGTCTTAGCATACTTAATATCACTCAATTATGATAAACTATGCTTGCATAAGCCTCAGATTTTACCTGTACATCGTCCAACTTCAGCATTACAATAACTTACTGTCGCATCACTTCCAGGGTAGCTAGCTGTGCTCGCAAATGTACTTATATTTAAAATGTTAATTTACTGTAACAACTACAAGCATCATTCAAGGTTACTGAACTGAACATTTTGCACTTTAGCTGTAGCAGTATTAAGTATGAAATGAGTACACTGAGATTATTGTTTGCACCCCCTTTGACATAATGTGTACCAATGTTGAACCAGTTTGCCCTAAGAGGGGTTTGTAAAAAGATGCATTTTGTCACTGCAGATGGAAGAGTTCAGTAAAGCTGTGGGGATCCCTCTGAACTGCATCATGGGTGTGAAGAATTACAGTGAAGAAACGGACCATGTTGACAACATCGACACACTCCTCCTCACTGCTCTTAAGCACATTGTTACTAATGCACGGGCCTTTGTCCGTGAAGAAAGCCGTAAGGACTCTCTTGCAGAGGCTATGGGCACACTTCATGTAAAATGCAAGAATTAAAGAGACGGCAAAACTATGAAACTATGAAAGATCAGTCTAGGTAGCTGGGAATGATTAATTATAACCTTGATTATACAATGATTTTTAATCAAATGCCATTTTAGTGATTTTATTTTTCATGATCAAAATGGACATAGATACTCCTCTTCACAAAGGAGTGAGTAAATTATGCACTATTATGTTCAGTTTTTATCTTTCTGGAGGCGGCATGTCATCTGCATGATTCCATTGAAACAAAATATTAAACCATAATTCAGAACATGCTCCATGGAGATACAGTACTGTGGAAGACAGACATTTCCATGGACACAGGAGGAGTATGCTTTTTCCCCTTTGTTTTCTTTGCTATGAAAGAATATTAAAATAAAGACGATTTTATTATTATTATTATTATTATTATTATTATTATTATTATTATTATTATTATTATTATTTAAAATGTGCATATTATGCTTTGTTTGCTATTGTCCCCCCTCAATCACACCTTCAGAATAGAATAGCTGTTGTGGGAGCTTGAGCACGTTTTTGTTGCCTGACAAGCCAAGACCAAGGGGTATATTTAGTAAGTGTTGCATATCTGTGGCGTATGGCAATGAGAAAGGGGGAAGTTGGGTTGGTGTATGGACTAGGACCAGAACATTAGGACAATCTCCAACCTAATGTTTATAATTTTGTCAAGTTCAAGATCATTTGGTAAAACCTTTGACTATATTTCAGCTGAGGATGTACATGTACTTTTAAAAAGTCAAGTGGTTTTAACTACATTGCACTTTTATAACAAAAACAGCATTTGACTAGGGGTATGAATACTTCTGCAACACACTGTAAGTTTTCAGAGTTTATCAGATGGTAACCCACAATGTATTGGTGCTGGAGCTGTAGATAAGATAAGATAAGATATCCTTTATTTGTCCCACAATGGGGAAATTTCAGTGTTGCAACGCACAATAAAGAGAACAGCAAGAAACAGTAGCAGCAATAGAGTACAGTTAAGTTAAAAATAGACAAACACTATAAGAATCTAAAAAAATAAGGACTATAAAACTATGTATGATATAAATTGGTATCTAAAAACTATATATACAATAAATTACTATCTTACATTATTGCACAGGGTCCCAGTATTGCACAGGCAGCAGAGTTAGCAGTGTTCATTGTAAAGTCTGACAGCAGCAGGAAGGAAAGACCTGCGGAACCTCTCCTTCACACAGCGAGGGTGGATCAGTCTGTCACTGAAGCTGCTCTCCAGAGCAGACAGGGCCCTGAAGAGGGTGAGACTCCAGGTCCAGCCAGGACCCTTCTGTCCCCCACCTCCTGCACCGAATCCAAGGCACAGCCCAGGACAGGGCTGGACTTCCTGATGACTTTGTCCAGTCTCCTCTTGTCCCTCTCTGTGATGCTGCTGCTCCAGCAGACCACACCGTACAGGATGGCTGATGCCACCACAGAGTCGTAGAAGGTCCTCAGGAGGGGCCCCTTCACTCCAAAGGACCTGAGTCTCCTCAGGAGGTAGAGCCTGCTCTGGCCCTTCCTGTACAGTGCATCTGTGTGGTGAGTCCAGTCCAGTTTGTTGTTCAGATGAACACCCAGGTACTTGTATGAGTCCACTCTCTCAATGTCCCTTCCCTGGATGTTCACTGGTGGGGGGGCAATGGAGCGGCGTCTGCGGAAGTCCACCACCATCTCCTTGGTCTTCCCGGCGTTGATGAGAAGGTGGTTCCGCTGACACCAGTCCACAAAGTCCTGCGTTAGTCCCCTGTACTCTGCGTCATCGTCGTCCGTGATGAGTCCGATAATGGCAGAGTCATCAGAGAACTTCTGCAGGACGCAGCTGTCCGTGTTGTGCCTGAAATCTGCAGTGTAGAGGGTGAAGAGGAAGGGCGCCAGGACAGTGCCCTGGGGCGCCCCTACACTGCAGGTCCGAACATCAGACACACAGTCCCGGGTCCTCACAAACTGGGGCCGGTTTGTGAGGTAGTCCAGGATCCAGTCTGCCAGGTCGCAGTCCACCCCGGCTGCCTCCAGCTTGTCCCCCAGAAGCAGCGGCTGGATGGTGTTGAAGGCACTGGAGAAGTCAAAGAACAGAATCCTCACAGTGCTGCCGGGCTTCTCCAAGTGAGAGAGGGAGCGGTGTAACAGGAAGATGACGGCGTCCTCCACTCCGATGCCAGGCCGATATGCAAACTGCAGCGGGTCCATTGCTGAGCTCACGGTGGAGCGGAGGTGGCCCAGGACCAGTCTCTCCAGTGTCTTCATCAGATGTGATGTGAGAGCCACCGGCCTGAAGCTGCTGAGGTCCTTGGCGTGCGGTGTCTTTGGCACCGGTACCACACAGGAGGTCTTCCACAGCTGTGGTACTGTCCTCAGCCTTAGGCTCATGTTGAAGACATGCCCCATGACTCCACACAGCTCATCTGCGCAGGATCTCAGGAGCCTGGAGCTAATGTTGTCTGGTCCCGCTGCCTTCCTCGCCTTGATCTTCTTCAGCTCTCCCTCACCTGGGCTGTAGTGAAGGACAGATCTGGGAAGGTGGGTGATGTGCTGGGGTGAAGGGTGCCTCCCTCTGCAGTAGTGGAGAGTCTCAGAGCTGGAGCAGAGGTGTGAAGAGGTGCAGAGGTGTGAACAGTAGCAGCTGTCTGTCCATTCATGGAGGTGGTGGTGTGCAACTGTGCGGGGGGAGGGGTGGGTGCTTGATCAAACCTCAGAAAGTGTTGGTTCAAATCATTAGCCCATTGCAGGTCACCCTCCGCCTGGACAGGGGGCGTTTTGAAGCCTGAGATGGTTTTCAGGCTTCTCCACACCCCCTGGATGTTCTGATTCTGGAGTTGCAGCTCCATCTTCCTCTGATACTGGGCCTTGGCTTTCCTGATCTTCCTCCTCAGCCTCTTCTGTGCAGACCTCAGCTCCTCTTTGTTCCCTGACCTAAAAGCCCTCTTCTTGTCCTTTAGCAGGGCTTTTATGTCAGTGTTAATCCATGGCTTGTTGTTAGGAAAACACCGCACCGTGCGAGATGGTACAGTGTTCTCGTAGCAGAAGTTGATGTAGTCCGTGATGCACTCTGTCATCGCATTAATGTCCTCCCCATGCGGGTCACAGAGCTCTGCCCACACAGTGGTGTCAAAGCAGTCTCTCAGAGCCTCCTCGCTCTCAGGAGTCCACCTTTTCACCACACGTGGCACAACAGGCTGCCTGTGTACAATAGGAACGTACACAGGTCGCAGATGGACAATGTTGTGGTCCGCTCTTCCCAGGGGGGGCAGTGCAGATGCAGAGTAAGCCTCCTTGGCATTTGCAAAAAACAGGTCCAGAGTTTTATTGTCCCTTGTGTGGCATTTAATGTACTGGGTGAACGTGGGCAGAACCGTCTTGGGGGAGCTGTGGTTGAAGTCTCCTGACACTAGGAAGAGAGCCTGGGGATGCTGGGTCTGTAGTCGACTGGTGCAGGAGAGCAGCGCTTCACAAGCCTTATCAGCGTTAGCAGAGGGGGGCACATACACAGCTATCACAATAACATGTGAAAACTCCCTCGGCAGGTAGTAGGGCCTCATGCTAACCGCCAGCAGTTCAATGTCCTTGTTACACATCTGCTCCTTCACTGTACAGTGTCCAGGTTTGCACCACGCTCCATTCACAAACACAGCCAGGCCCCCTCCTCTCCTCTTACCGCACTCAGCCGTCCGATCCGCGCGGATCAGGTGAAAGTTCTCCATAGCGATGGCTGAGTCAGTAATGTTCGGGGTTAGCCATGTCTCCGTGAACAGCATGATGCAGCTGTCCCTGTACTCCCGCTGGAACCGCGTGAGCGCGGTCAATTCATCCGCCTTGTTCTGAATTGACCGCACGTTCCCCGTGATGACAGAGGGGAGGACGGGCCGGGCGCGTCGCTTCTTTTCCCGGTGTTTTCGTCCCGCGCGGCATCCTCGGCGCGTCTTCCTGAGAATCTCCGCAGGGATCTCGTGTCGGTCTCTGGGGAGAACCGCCGCGCTGCGGAGGGCAATCAGCTGATCCTTAGTGTAGACAATGGGCGCTCTCGGACCCACGCACATTGTCGCAAAAATGTCCCGTAAAGTCCACAAAGGTGTCCAATTAAAGTGCAAACTGCTGCGTTCGTGCGCCCTATTTTTTACACACTTATATTTACAAAAGTGTTCACAAAACTAGCAGTATAGACAGCAAAAAGTAAAGAAAAGTATGAAAAGAGTGGAGCGTTGCAAACCAGCTGCTGACTCGCGCCTGCGCCGGAAGTATATTAATTATACAATATGTAAAGGGACTTTCTGTGTCTAAAAAGTGCAATATAAGACTAATGTGTCTATTATTATTACGGCCACTCATTTTAATGTTTTTTTATTATTGTCTTATCACACAACAAACATATTCTTACATTAAAGCATCACTAACACCTCTGACAGGACTGCAGTTACTTCGGTTCCACATCAATCTTCATCATGCTCTGGAGGTCATTACACATGCTCCGGAGGATCTGCTCGTTCCTTGGGCACTGGAGCAGTCCGTTCTGGGTCTCATGGTACAGAACCTGGACCTCCTGGATGACCGTGGGGAACTCCTCCTTCCACCAGCTCTGGTTCAACACCTGCTCCGGTTTACGAGTGTGATGCATCTGAACTAGGACCACGTCTTTACCTTGAGCGCAACCGAACCGAGCCCAGACACGACACCTCCGACCGCGCACAACCCCAGCATATGAGCTCCGCGTGTGTGGCGATATCACTCAGACGAACAAACTCCGCTTAAAAACACACCCATGCCCACCTTAAACAAGGAGCGCGCACCGCAGCAGGACCCACACCTGTCCCACCACTCAGTAAACACCCCCAAGCCGCTGGACTTCCTCCTCCGACAAAGCGAGAGTTTTGTCTTGGTCTTGTCTCGGACTCGAGTGCATTTCGACTAGGTCTCGTCACGGACTCGGGGTCTGAATACTGAGTGCGGTCATATAGTGCGGGCAATAAACTTGTACTGGTGTGCGGGACCTGTGCGCTGGAGCCTGCGGACACTTTGCAGTTCAGCTCAGGGAGCTTTTTACGCTGTTTTGTCAAATAAATGATGAAAATAGCCAAAGAATTCTGGATCATGGAGAGCGGTTTCATGCAAACATTTTAAAACCAAAATGACGAGGCCACAGCAGCAGTTACAGAGAGAAGAGCGACAAGATCCCAGTGTAAGTCAATTGGGGCCAGAGTCAGACGCAGCCAGAGGAGCCTCCTGGAGCACTTCCTGTTTGTCCACTCTTATCTACGGTCTATGGTTCGAACACTGTCTTCACTCAGTATTGACACTGTGTTGGTGCATTCTGTAGTGCCATCTAGTGGCTTAAAAATGAACTGCTTTCTCTGCAGAAATGCTGACACAAGACACATGCAGTCCTCTAAACATAGACAAGAATATTCCACCAAACCCTGAGCATAGAGCAGAGCACAGGGCTCCAGAGCACCAGAGCCTGTGTGACCAGAACATGAACAGAAACCAACAGGGTGGAGAGAGTCTCCAGACCTCCAGCTCCAACAGAGGTCAGTAAAGCTTTTTTAACCAAATAGCACAGTAATGTCCTTAATTAATTAATCATTGCATTTATATAGCGCATTTCATGACACTCAAAGCGCTTTACAGTTCATTATTCATTCACTCCAACTTACTGACATCAAACTGTTGGTGAGCTGCAGGACCAATTACAATGAAAGGTTTGACAGTGAAACTGTAGTTGTGTTTGTACAAAATAGAAAAGTGCAGCATGACAGTGACGCAAAGAGCCGAGCTTCAGGATTAGTTTGTACAATGATGCCTCACATCTGCTTCACTGCGTCTAATCGAGTTGTTTTAAATCCAGCTCCAGTGAAGATCTTCTCCATCACCAAAGTTGAGACCCACGGGGCTCACCAGCAGATCCTGAACCAGCTAGGGTCAAAGGTCACACGTACAGATGACCCACAGCAGTGTGACGTTATCCTACTCTTCTGTCCAATCCAGTCGCGAATCGGGTCTGATGTAGAAAGGTTCCAGGTTTGTTCTGTGAAAGAAATATCCTTTGGCTGGTCTCTCTACATTGGGACATGACCATCCACAGATGAAGAGTCCAAAGGCTTCCCATCTTTGAAAATAGGAAAGAAGACACTAAATTAACATTTTACCTAATCCAGGCGCAGATGAATAAAATTGAACTAAATCACATTATCCATTCTGTATTTAGCATGATTATTTGTTGCTTAAAGAATGTTACATAACAGACCCGTAGCCACCCCTCGACCCCATCCTGGCTACGGGCCTGCATAATATTTTCTTTGATGTGTTCACAGAAGAGGCAAAAGGAAAAGTGCTGGTGTTGATTCTGATGCATCACACTTTTAATCCAGACGAAGTCCTGGACATGAGCAGCTGGAGTGAAAAGTATCCCTGCATAAAGCAGGAGGTGCATGTGTTGTTCCATCAGAGCCAGAAAGGACTGCTTGACTGCCCCAGGAACCAGGAGGCAATCCAGACCCTCCAGAGCCTGTGTGACCAGTACATGAAGAGAAACAAACAGGGTGAAGAGATCCTCCAGACCTCCAGCTCCAACAGAGGTCAGTAAAGCTTTTCCAACTGGAGGTCTCATAGAAATGTTCACATCTGAGTGTCGTCACTAGTGTAATTGTGCTCACAATCACAAATTTAGGACTAGATTAAATGGAAGAGAAGCTGGTCTGTTAGCGGGGCAATATGGTCAAAATATGAAGTCACCAGTGACTGCTGTATTTCTTTAACATTCATCTTCAATATTTGGTCTTACGCCTCATTTACATCAACTCATTTACATCTCCGGTTTTCATTTTTAATCTGCTGTACAGCGGATTCACACTTCTAATGTGACAGAGTTGATCTAAATGAGGCGTTATCCTTTTTCTGTAAATCCTCCTTAGCCCTAATGTTATCTCTATTTAATTTCATTTTAGTTACTTGTTGGTGTTCACGCCTGATATATTTACAGTTACAAAGCTTAGCCTAAATAATAATAATGCAGTGGATTTATACAGAGTATTTCAGGACACCCACAGCTCTCTGTGGAGCAGACTGACAGAAGTGAGGCTCCAGTCTGCACCACTGGCCCCTCCGACCACCACCAACACTCACGCACACTCCACTTTCATACAAGGAAAAGTAGGTGAAGTGTCTTGCCTAATGACACCTTGCCTATTTGCTTCTGCTTAGTTTAGTTTCTCAGATCTGACGAGATCAGACTTTGACAAGTAGAGCCACTAAATCATGTCAGCTCTTAGAGGCAGACAGTGGTTGCAGCACTGACAGGAAGTCTTTTTTAGACGTTTCTTCTTGTGATGAGCCCTCTGTGTGCAGTGAGGACAAACGTTTCCATCATGATGTCAGCTTACTCTCATTTTATTGTTAACTTGAAATGTAACTACAAGTGTGCAAATAAACATGTCAACTTGATATTTGAACAAACTGCTTTGCAGAACATTGAGATGAAGACCTCAGAGGAGAGTGGTATGTTCACTTATCAACTGTAAATTATTTGTGCATCATTTTCAAGACTTTGAGAAGTTGGATCCTTAGTAGAACTTAGAACTTTTAGCACTTTAATGGGATCCAAATCTTTTAGATCTGTTCACTTTGAAGAGCTGTTCAAAACACTCTTTTGATATACATTAATGTGACAGAAGTCAGTGTGAGAACTCACTTTATCTGCAAACTCATCACAGAGAAATGACCAAGGCTCATGAGTGTTTACCCTTTGAAATTATGCATAGTTGAAATAAAATCTTGCATAATAATAACAATAACAATAACAACAACAACAACAACAACAACAACAATAATAATAATAATAATAATAATAATAATAAACTTATGTTTATTGGGCATTTTGTGAGTGTTTTGTCCTTTAAAAATCTAATAATCTAATCTAATATAGAGTCTGGCTATGATTTGTGCAGGTGATGTTAAGATTAAACTGTACCATAAGAAATAGGAGCAGTTTCTAAAAACTATATTTTAAACCTGTATTGGGCACTGATAATGAGACAAAGTTATTTTCCTCCTGGGTTGAACATTGCTGAAATGGTAGAGGGCAAATTCCAGTACATTAAACAACCCTACTCAAATGCAAAATAATTTTTTGTCGCAATGGATCTTTCTTCAAAGTTTGTTAGGTGGGTCTAATAGCCAAAGCAAATGGCTTAAAAGGCCTTCCATCTCTATTGTCCCCACAATCAGCATGTAGATAACACAGAAACAGTGCTTAAAGTGATAGTTTGGGTTTTTTGACATGAATCTGTACGTCTCCGTCAGCAGTGTCACATCAACACTGACTTACCTCCCGACAGCGTCTGGTGAGCCGAGTTCTTCACAAGAAAAACATTTTATTTTCATGACCTCAGCCAACTTGCTGGACACTTTCATCAGCACCAAAACTGGGGAAGAACTCGGCTCACCAGACGCTGTCGGGAGGTAAGTCAGTGTTGATGCACGACACTGCTGAACGGGGAAGTACAGATTCATGTCAAAAACCCAAACTATGCCTTTAATGCCAGGTGTACAGATATATTTACTAAGTGCTTGTGCGTGTGCTAAAAAGAGGACAGACTTGAGATTAGTGTGTCTTATAGATGCTTTACAGACAAGCAGCAGAGATTTTGTGTCTAAAACCAAATGAACATGCAAATGTGCAAAAACAGCAAATTTAATAAAATTATCAAATTTTTATTTATCAGATTTATCAAATTTATCAAGATGAAGAGAAAAAATGTTGAGTTTTTTAACAGGTTGGAAAGACAGGTGTAGTTGATTTGAGAGGACAGACAGTTTCTGCACCAACAGAGCATTAACAGTGGTATAAAGTAAAGAGACTTCACTTACTAATTGACAAAGTTAAAATAGTACGATAACTGCATTGTTTTGAAGGCAGCTGTGGTGTGCGAAAAAGAAACACTTGTGACACATTGGCCCTGTCCTTCATAACCCACAGAACAGACATCAGCTTCTCTGCCCATCACACCAGGTCCACACCATAGTCCGTATATAAGAGTGGACTAAGTGAGTGTGACGTCCCCACAGCATCAGCGCCGCTCAAATGAGGCTCAATGCTCATGTTTATAGGAGCAAATTTAGAGTCATATTTGGAAATCTGTGAGTATCATAGCAACCACAAGAGCCAATCATGAGTGAGGTTGTTAAATGTGCCGCCCTCCTCAGAGCGGTGATACTCTGCACCTGCACGGACCACTGTATTTCAGTGATTCTTAGAATAATAATACAACTTTTAGCTTTTATCATTAAGCTTTAAATAGTAAGTTTAAGTCATTGATTTATGTTCTATGTTTTATTACGTGCAACAACAAAAGAGTTGCAATTTAATGAAATTCACTTTACTTTGTTAGTTAAATTATGCTAGTTAAGATTCTAGTAACCTTAGCTATTATAACTGTTTGATTTATTTGTCATTTTATTTAAAAAATAGTCAGTCGGGGCAGAAAAAGCGGGAAGGGAACTTACTTAGCAACGAAACGCACAGGCTGTCAATCAAACCTGTTGCTAACACTGGTGGCAGCGACCTCAGGGATTGAAGGCGTCTGATTGGTCCATTATTTATGTTCTTATCTTGACTTAGGAACAAAATAGTGAAATGAAATATTCAGGATCCTGTGTCGCGGGTTCATACGAACAATTTAAGACCAAAATGACGAGGCCACAGCAGCAGGTCCAGAGAGACGAGCGAGAAGATCTTAGTGTAAGTCAGTGGGAAAAAGGGAGAGAAGGAGCCGGAAGAGCCTCCTGGAGCACTTCCTGTTTGGCATGCGGCTGCTAACGGGTTAGCTTAGTCCACTTATATATATACGGTCTGTTGTCCACAAAGTGTAAGGCGGTACAGTGGTGGGTTGTGGAGGACCAGTCTCCCCCTGCGTCGTCGCTCAAACGCCTCATATTCTGCACATCTATATAAGCCCGAAGAGCTGAAGCAGCAGTCGTTTTGCTCAGACGCACACAGACTCCACAGACTTGCAGCTAATTTTCTTTTATAGCATGATAGTGGCATCAGCTTTTATATTTTTAGTGCCATATTTAAGACCTTTTATCTATGATGTCCCACCAGAACAGACGGCTGCACTGCCCCAGGAACCAGCAGACGGCCCAGACCCTCCGGAGGCTGAAATCAGGAATGACTCCATTCTGAGTGAAGGACTTGATCTGCACCACGTCATAATCTAATCATAAGAAGCTAAAAATGTGATCTGATTTTGTTCATTTACTTTTAAATCCATGTGTATTATTGTCATGAATTTTTATACAATCACAATCCAGTGACAGTATTTCTGACATTTAAACGCCAGTCTCCTGCCAATTGGGATTAAACCACTGAGTCAGATCTCTTTTACGTGCCTTTCACGGGGAGAGCATGGCCTGCGTGCAGCTCTCTAGGCTCGTCCACGCTGCTCTTCCAAAGCCCCTCCGATTCCAGCACACCTTTATTTGGTTCAAACAATTTATCATGTCAGTACAAAGACAACGTATACATAATCTCGTTAAGTTTACCACAGATAACATAGTGAAGTATATCATGACTTTGTTTTACATTGGATCAGATTTACGATGGGAACCTAGCTCAGTGCGAAGCAAGAGGTCACAAGAGGTCACACATCTGGTTTTAGCAGAGATAGGTTAACAAAGGCTCTTTCATCCTCTGAGCCTGCCTTGTACCATGAGATTGTTTGATGTACATTTTTTAATAACCTCATCATTATAAGCATTTTATTCTAACATTTTCCCCCTGTTTATAAAAATTACATCATATAAGATCAGAACATGTCATTTCACTTTATATTAGCACATGCCATCACAAAAATGTGTAAAATCGTACACTGAGGATAATGTTGGCTCTTAGTCATTTTAACTTGTGTTTACATTTGCTTATTTGTGTTCAAAGTCCTGGTTGTCTTCGTCAGGGTCAGTTCTGTCTTGTCCTCTTTTGTCAGTGCAGTTGTAGGCTGTGTCACAGTCTCAAAGACAGTTGTTACATTTGTGTTGTGTGAATTGTGCACTCACTACCAAGTCAGGGTGTGTATGTTTGATATGTATCACAAACAATATTGCTATGTGCACCATGAATAGAATCATTACAAATAACACCTTATTTAACCATCTTAACTGGGTGTCATGTCTGACGTCTTCTTCTCTCAGACAGTTGTTTTTCCCCTTGAGATGGATGGAGCTGTCATCTTTTTTTTTCAGTGCCCGAGGGTAACTTCCTCGTAAGAACACCGTTGGAGTGAACAGTTGTTTACCTACTGCTCACTCTTGAAGTGGAGTCTGGTTGACTTGAAGTCCTGAGTCAATGATGTCCTGCGTCTAGGAGGTCCAGTAGTAGTCTAGGCGTTCTGCGTTTGCGAGTTCTCGGAGGCTGGGTCTGGATCTGTCAGGTCCAACTGGTTCCTTCACTTACAGTGCGACTGATGTGGCTCCAGGTTGACCTTTCCTTGACCTTTACTGCAGTAGATGTAGCCAGGACGACTTGATGAGTCCCACCTTGGACTGGTCCTGTTCCTCTGCTTTAGAGTCTTTATGAACACGTGGTCTCCTGGTTTTGCCGTGTTGCCCTGTGGAGAAATAGTTCTTTCTGGCAGTTTATTGTTGTTTACAACGTTTCTTGTTAACAGGGTTTTTCTCATATAGTCAATAAGATCTTGATCAGAGTCTGGTTGTTCTTTTATCTTCATGAGTCCATGTGTAGCATGTGAAAAGGATGCTCTGGAGTAGGAAACTCCTCTAGGTCTCTGTTGTCTTTGTGCATTCTTTTTAATACAGATTAGGCATTGTTTACAAAAAATTTTTTTTAGTATTTATTAAAACCTATTGTATTAACCATATTTCCCCCTGTTTGACACATTTGGCAAAGCCTATTGTGTCAATACTCTTTATTTTCCTGACACTTATATTTGTATTTCTTATTTAGTCATGCTTACGGAATTTGTGTTTCTGTCTTTCTCACTGACACTATCTCCCCTTTGTCTGTCTCTCCCTCTCTATTCTTGCTTTCTCACTTTCGATTTCTTTCTGTCTTTCTGTCTCTTACTTTTTCCTCTCTTTCTATCTTCCCCCCCCCCCCTCCCTCTCCCTCTCTTCTCTTGGCACAGTTGACTAGGCCTCGCGCCTCTGCCTTTCTGTCACCTTTTGACCTAGGAGATGGGAAACTCAGGGGGGTGGAGTTTTCTTATCATATGCGGTTGGAGGGCTCTGCTGGGCCTCTGGAGCAGTGGGAAGTGCCCAAACTAGATTTTGGTTGGCTTGTGTTTTCGTACTTCTAATTCTGGAAGTTTTGGATAAAGCCCCATGGTCCTAAACTCCTCCTTTCCTTTTCTTTTTCACCCAATTTCCCATTTTCGCCTTGTTCCTCACCACCCTCTGCCTGTCCTGCCTGTAGAGGGCTTTTTTTTTTTCACCACTGTGCTATCATCGCCCTTCGGACGAGACACTTTAACACTTTTAACGCTTTTACGCTTTTTACTTATCATGAATTGATAGGTTCATCATCAGCTCACTTAACTTTATTTCATCTAATTTTTCATCAAAATTATATTTTACTTTTCATTTTCGTAGGAATTTGCAACTCTCTGGATAAATTCACCTCATACTCTGAGTCTGTTTCTATTTTTACTGTTTTTTTTTCCTTTTCTCTCTGCCATGATACTTTGTGTCTAAGTTTTGCCTACTGTTGATCAACGAAACTTCTCTGTGTTTTATGACAAGCTTCTACCACGATGGGCGGTCATAAACTGGGTGTTAATTCACACACCGAGAAGGACGCTGGATCAATTTTCAACAAAACATTGACCTGTGACCTGAATGAGATTCAACCTTGATACATCTTAACAATGATCAATTTGAATTTCCCCATTCATTCACACTCTACAATAACTACAAATCTCTATGTAGTTCTATATAACTTCACTCTCTAGAAGTTAAATTTCTGACCTCAGGTGATATAACTGGATCTGGTTGACCGGGTCCTTCCACGAAGAGGATGCCCCACAGGGGTTGCCGTCGAGAAAAGACGGATTTTCCAGCTCCAGCTGGGTGCGCGCTTTCCAATCTCTGTCGTTCATCCTCCAGGCAGAATCCGGCTCGAAGGACCATTATGTCATGAATTTTTATACAATCACAATCCAGTGACAGTATTTCTGACATTTAAACGCCAGTCTCCTGCCAATTGGGATTAAACCACTGAGTCAGATCTCTTTTACGTGCCTTTCACGGGGAGAGCATGGCCTGCGTGCAGCTCTCTAGGCTCGTCCACGCTGCTCTTCCAAAGCCCCTCCGATTCCAGCACACCTTTATTTGGTTCAAACAATTTATCATGTCAGTACAAAGACAACGTATACATAATCTCGTTAAGTTTACCACAGATAACATAGTGAAGTATATCATGACTTTGTTTTACATTGGATCAGATTTACGATGGGAACCTAGCTCAGTGCGAAGCAAGAGGTCACAAGAGGTCACACATCTGGTTTTAGCAGAGATAGGTTAACAAAGGCTCTTTCATCCTCTGAGCCTGCCTTGTACCATGAGATTGTTTGATGTACATTTTTTAATAACCTCATCATTATAAGCATTTTATTCTAACAATTATGTTTTCACAGAAAAAATGATCATATATTTAATGTTTTGTTTTTAATCTTTGACAATGTTACGACCTAAAGGGCAGAACATATTTAAAAGGACACAGGAGTCAAGGTTTAACTTAATTTCTTTTACTTCGATTTTGTCTTTTTGTTTTGTTCTTGTTTTTGATTATTCTAAAGTAATTATTTTAAAACCCTCGGATGCCCAAAACTACTGAATAAGTAATGAACAGAAAGGTGGATGTGACGAGTCGGCCAAACAGAACCAAACGGTTCCTCATTGGACCAACCCCCCCAACCCCGTCCAGAGCTGCAGAAGCCGGTGCTCCACTGACTTCAAACAAAAAACCCATCAAACCTGAACCCAAAGAAAAGGTCCCACCAGTTCAAAACCAAAGGATTTTTATAAGCTCCGAACAGCCACACACACAAAAAGGGTGAAGCAAAAATACTAATTACAAAACAGATTACCAAGAATAATTTAATTCTGATCAATTTAATTCAGACTTAATTAATTCAGAATTAAAAACAGCATGTAAACGTAGCTTTAAGAAGCAAACACGCACCGTCCCGTAACAGACAATAAAGAGGAAGCTCCAAGAGAACATATTCACTTTATTACAATGTATTTTCTATATTTTTGGAAACATTAAGTTCATAAAGGGAAATACATTGATGTGATATCTGTGCAGTGTTGTAACCCGGAAGTGTCGTTGTTTTGTCATATTATAATCAGAATAAATAATAAAAAGTGCAGCACAATGTCTCTCTAATATCCGACTGTGTGTGATTTAGTCGACTCAAGGACAAAAAATCTAACTTAAGATGAAGTTCATTGTTCTTTTCATTTGTATTAAATTTAGGTTTATCCATAGTTCTATGTTTGAAACTAAATAAATAAATAAACCAAACGCTGGGATCTTGTATGCAGACGTGGGTAGTGCTCAGTTACATTTAATTTAGCAACTTTTTTGACAAAATTGTACCTTTAGGAGATTTTGCGACACAGCATAATTGAGTGTTGTTTTATAAATAGATTTTATAGTGAGAAATCGTTCAGTAATGTGAATACTTGCACTTCTTACACCTTATATCTAGATGTGATTTGTAATTCTTTGGAAATACCAGATGATGAGCAATATTTAATATTTTTAAATGGATTTTACATTCAAGCTGTCACTTAGTTCTCAAATAGTCATTAATTGTGTAATTTTTGGTCGCTCTTCCCACCTCTGCTAGTGTATTTTCAATGGAAGTGTATTATTATTACAGCACTGAGACGCTCTGATCAAGGTGACAAACCTTGACCGCCTGAACACCGACGCAGGAAAAGACTCAGTGCTGATCCTGTTAGATCTGAGTGCTGCTTTTGACACTGTTGATCATGGGATCCTCTTACAGAGACTAGAGGACTGGGTGGGCATCTCTGGTACTGCACGAAACTGGTTCAAGTCTTATCTAGAAGACAGGAAGTATTTTGTTGAAATTGGAAACTGTGTCTCAGATCACATGGCCCTGACCTGTGTGGATGCAAAACAACTTTCTCCAGCTAAACTCAGACAAGACAGAAGTCATAGCCTTTGGCCCACAGAAACAAAGAGACAGTGTCAGCAGTTACCTCCAGTCCCTCTCTCTAAAACCTGCAAATCAGGCGAGAAATCTCAGGGTAATAATGGACTCAGACTTGAACTTTAACAGCCACTTCAAATCAATAACATCTGCAGCCTTTTACCATCTTAAAATCAAAGGTCTACTGTCTAAAGCACTTGGAGAGACTTATCCATGCATTTGTCTCCAGTAGGTTAGATTACTGTAACGGCCGCTCACTGGCCTCTCCAAACAAGCTGTAAAACAGCTACAGAACATCCAGAACGCTGCAGCTCGAGTCCTGACTCGAACCAGGAAGTACAAGCACATAAGTCCTGTGCTCAGGTCTCTGCACTTCCCCCTGTGGCTCAGAGACTAGACTTTAAAGCAGCTCTGCTTGTGTACAAGTCTCTCCATGGCCTAGCTCCAAAGTACATCTGTGACATGTTAGTGCCATATGAACCATCTGCACTCTGAGGAGCTCAGGGACCGGCCTCCTGCTGGTGCCCAGAGTCCGGACTAAACTTGGGGAGTCAGCATTTCAGACTCATGCAGCTAAAACCTGGAACAGTCCCTGAACATATGAGACAGACTCTACTCTGACTCTGTTTAAATCCAGGCTAAAAACGGTTCGGTTTAGCTGTGCATATGACTGAAAGGTTTTCATTTTCCATTCCGCACTCTACTCTTCTCTCTAATTCTTTCTAATTTAATGTTGCATCTCTATTTTAAAATTTTATGATTATTATTTATGTTTTAATTTATTTGTAAAGCACTTTGAATTACTTTGTGTACGAATTGTGCTATACCAATAAACTTGCCTTGCCTTGCCTTATTAGTAGTAGTAGTAATACAACAGATCATAACAACAAAATAACAGCATATTGGCACTTGTAATACTGCTTAATGTCCTCAAGGGGGAGCTCAAGTATTATTTATGACAAGTGAATATTCGTTTGTACTGTTATAGTGATTAGAAATGCATTGTGGATGTTATTAAGCTTAAAAAAGCTCTAAAAAGTACAATATTATCACAATTTAACATGTTTAATACCTTTCATGGCTTTGTGGAAATGAGGGGAAACAATATGGAAGACAATCTGAACTTGACGGCTAATAATATGTGTATTTTTAAATGTACCACTGTTCATGTTCATTTAATTTTTTGTTGTCTGTAATTAGACTCTACTGTAAATGAGCCGTGCAGTGCTCTTGCTCACCAGTAGGGGGAACTGTTGGTGCACTGTAGGCTGCAGAGAGGAGGCTGAGCTGCTGCTGTGCGTTTCATCCTCTGGACATTTTACACTTCATAACTAAATGAGGTTTGTACAAGACTAAATGTTGCATCACCACCGCACTCACAAATCCATCTGATCCAACTAGAAAGAGAAAAGCGGAGTAGAATTCTGGGAATGCGGAGAAACAGGAAGTCATTTCACATACTAATTATATTTTTTGTTTGTTTGTTTGTTTTGTTTTAGGGGAATTTCAGGGAAAAAAAATCATCATGTTTTGCATATGCCCACAGCTCTGCACTTCATTCTCCAATATTATTTTCGGTGATACATCTGTCATACGGTGATGTTGCTAGTGTTGGGCGGTATCCAAATTTTGATACTGTTAAACCATCTCAGCATTTTACCGGGGTATACGGTATTACTGTGACTAATCAGGAATTATTTTGTAGCATTCAGAAACAGAAGAGCAGCATTATATTTGAAGATGAGACACAAGTTCTGATCAAACCAAACTTCACCAGTGCGTTCGATCGCATCAGCATCAACGCACGAGCTGTTTTTATCAGCGCTTATACTGTATGCAAATGAGCCATGCGGTTTTAAGTGTTGTTTCTGTAAAATGTAAACAAATGTGCGCAAAGCTGCATTAAACACATTATTACTCAAAGTCTATAATGAGCGGAGCACCGGAAATGTAGAGCGGTGGAGAGGACCAATCACAGCCCTTATTGTCTGCTTCGCTTCCCCCTCGCTGTCTGTGTCTTTTGACGCTTTTGGAAAGTTTCGGAGGTGCACATTGTTCCACACAAACACGTTTTGAGGCAGAACCATAAATTGGGCTTTACCGTCTCCTCCGTGAAAGTCTGACTTCGGCCTCAAGCGGGAACTTTCTCCTCTTCAGCGCCTCGTCCCCTCTCGACTCTCGACGTTCAATAAAACGTCTCCATCACAAACTTTTGGGCTCAACATCACACACGAAGCGTCAGTCAAGTTTTTTTCTTCTTCTTCGGTCATGAATTTCTTCGTCTTCGGTAATGAAACTGATACTGCTGCTACTTTTTGATACTGCGGGACACTGTACTATAGCTCAACCCTAAATCTTCCATCGTCATTTTGATACAAATGATAAAAATTATAAAAATCAGTTCTTTGTTGTGATGCCGTTTGTGGCGACGTCAGCTTCCATTGGGCACCGCAGTTTGTCCATGGACTTGTTTCTTTTATTAAGACCTTTTAAATGAATATTGTTATTTAAAAATAGTATGTCCATATTATGACATAATAACCCTCTGATGTAATAAATTAAGCTATATGTTGGCGCAAGTACAATAGGTGTCCTTTAAATAAATGCAGTCACTTCACTCATGTAATAAAGACATTTTGTAATAATTTGCCATATTGTGAAATTACATACTGAGACAAATTAATACAACATTCAATTTAATTCAAGTTTAAATAATAATATTAGGGGTGTAACAATATCCAAGTCTCATAATATGATATTTTCATAGTATGAACCTCACAGTACGATATTCATTGCGATATCGTAGGAAAGCTCACGATATGGTGCTGAGGTTCATGATATTACGATATTCTACATAAAAAAGACTGACATTATAAAATGCTTTGACCAGTCATTTGGAACGATATCCAAATCTCTCTGTATGATATTTTCACCATTTACATCTCACCGTACGGTATTTATAGCAATATTTTTCTGTGAAGCTGCTACTTTTTCCTCTAAAAACGCTTCACAGTGCTTAGAACAGTTATTTCTTCATGTCGTCTGCACTGAAACGGAGCAAAGGATCATGGTCTGTCTCGTTCCCTCTGTTCTTTTTGCTATTTCTGCATCAGAACTATTCATTTATGCAAAGAGACTTGGGATTCGATATATTGCGATGATCACGATATTATTGTGAGACCTTTGACAATACGATATTATGATATTTCAGATATTGTCACAGCCCTAAATAATATGTTGTAATAATAGTATGAAAATGTCTTATACCTGAATTGTATATAAGATTCTGATTTTATGACCTATGTGCGTCCTCCTGTCTATGCATATTCACATTTTAAATGTTCATTAAAATGTGCTGTCCCTTTACAAATAAATAAATGAATAAAATAAGTCAAACGATTAATTTTTTAAATCAGATTAATCACACTTTAGAATTTTGATTAATCATAATTAGTTAGTTAATTATTCTTCAAAAAAAGAGCAAAATATTTTGACAAAAAGGCAATTTATTGCTCGGTTTGTCGCTGAATCAAACACGTGTTTTGCTTTAAGATGATAAACTTAAACTTGTGCTTCTGTGGAAAGAGAGTTCATCACTGCGATATCTGCAAACCACCTTAGTTTATCTAAAGTCCCGTTGGGCAGTTTTTTGGAGAGAAATTTGCCGCTGAGCACCAGTCACAGTCTCATCTGTCGTCTTCACATCCGCGTATGGACCTGATCACTGACCTAATAACCTGCGCCGCCTTTCAGCACCATCTGCACTTTCCATAGAGGAGCATGTGTGTTCAAAATAAATTAATCTGCGTTAAAAAAAACAAAAAACATTAGTGCAATTTTTTTTTGTGATTAATCGCATGCGTTAACGTGTTAAAGTTGACTGCCCTAAAAATAAGTAAACATGTTCAAATCTTTTAGCTTTTACCAATTACAATGTCATGTTATACTGATTTATTGTTGATTACAAAAACATTGCACAGGACGGTCAGGTTGTTTAATGTTTGTTTAATAATTTGGTGCTTTGGTTCTCAAGACGATTATCCAACCAGAAAGCAGAATTAGCCACACATGACTTTCTCATTTGAGTTGCCAGTTTCAACGCTGAAATCCAGTTGGTTTAAACCTAAAATGCTTCTGTCTGATCTGAACGATTGCGCCATAAACTCCAGCACCTACAGCTATCATGAATGAGTACTAGTGCGGCCTCTGCAGCTCGGTGAGTGAATTCTGGAGGTTCTGAGCTTTCACACGAGGCCTGGTCTTGTCAAACATAAATCCTGCATCTAATCAAAATGCTTGTCAGAAAATTCGCAGTTCAATTTCCCCCCAAATGGCTCAAGTCCAGTTGTATGTAACACAAACACTATTATCACACACAATTCTTTATACAGCAGAACACATGGCCCCAGAATGACCATCTCCACCCCGCAGCAATCAGGGGGGCGGCGCTCTCTCCCCGGGGGTTAATTACATCCACTTTACCAGGCAGGACCCCCCTTCCCCCTTCTCCACTCCAACGCCAGCTCAGATGCCCTTCCCGCCCCACGCCGCGGCTGTTATCTCCTCTGTCGCCACGAGCCGGAGCCAGGCCCGAGCAGCTCATTAAAGTGACAGACTGTGCTCGGGCTGGAGGAGGTGAGGGGAGCAGACAGTGGAGAGTGCAGGGAGGCTCTCTGCATCTGAGCTTCACAAAGACGAGCGTGGAGCCACCAGAAGACACGAGGGATGTGGCGATATTGAATTTTTTAGTTACTTTTATTCGGAGGGAAAATAATGAGATTTTAAAGTGGGGATATTTTACTTGGGGTATTAACTGCTAACACGTAACGTATTATCTTTTATTCGTTTTTGATCCTCTGAGTCCTGCCGTCTTTTTGCTCCCCCTTCAGAGCGCTATCACAACACAATCACGATATTATTGTGAGACCTTTGACGATACGATATCATGATATTTTGGATATTGTCACATCCCTAAAAAATATGTTGAAATAATAGTATGAAAATGTCTTGTACCTGAATTGTATATAAGATTTTGATTTTATGACCTATGTGCGTCCTCCTGTCTTTGCATATTAACATTTTAAATGTTCATTAAAATGTTCTGTCCCTTTACAAATAAATAAATGAATAAAATAAGTAGTGCGGTCAAGTGATTCATTTTTTAAAAATCAGATTAATCATGCTTTAGAATTTTGATTCATCACGATTAATCGCAGTTAATTATTCTTCAACAAAAGACCAAAATATTTTGACAAAAATGCAATTTATTGCTGCTCGAATTGTTGGTACAAGTAGCATCGTTGCTGCTGCTGAATCAAACACGTGTTTTGCTTTAAGATGATAAACTTAAACTTGTGCTTCTGTGGAAAGAGAGTTCATCACTGCAATATCTGCAAACCACCTTAGTTTATCTAAAGTCCCGTCAGGCAGTTTTTTGAAGAGAAATTTGCTGCTGAGCACCAGTCACAGTCTCATCTGTCGTCTTCACATCCGCGTATGGACCTGATCACTGACCTAATAACCTGCACCGCCTTTCAGCACCATCTGCACTTTCCATCGAGGACCATGTGAGTTCAAAATAAATTGTGTGATTAATCTGAATTAAAAAAAACTTTAGTGCAATACATTCAGAGCACCATCACAACACACTCCTCAGGCATCGCTAATGAAACCACTGCACATCCCATCAGGTTTGTGGAGTTGTCGTGAACAGTTTTGTGTCATGGTTTTGTATATCTATGGAGAATTATTGATAATTATTAGGCTTTCATTTTCTTTCTGTAAAGTCCAAAATCACAACAGTAGTCGACTCTTTGGGCTGAAAAAGATCACAAAATCCAACAGTGAAACAGTCATGGGTAAATGTTAGAGATGTAGTGTAACGATATCCATGTTTCACGATACAATATCTTCACGGAACTATTCAGGAAAGGTTCATTTCTGTCCTGTGAATGTGTTTTTAATATCAGTACTTGCTCAAATCAGTACCTAGTTTCGATGCTAGTTTTAGTATTGATTAGTATATGATTTTTCGATACTTTTGAGCTCCCTACTTTGAAAATAATCGAATGATCAAAAGATCTATCGCAAATTTAATTGTAATTGCAATGTTGGTCAGAGAAATCACAATAACATATTTTCCACAAACCCTAATTAACTGAAACTTAATGACTAATACATAGGGGTGTAACGATATTGTCACAGTATGAACCTCACAGTACGATATTTATTGCGATATCGCTGGAAAGCTCACGATATGGTGGGGAGGCTCACGATATTACGATATTCTACATAATAACAAGACTGACATTCTAAAATGCTTTGACCAGTCATTTGGTACATTTATTGTCATTAGGGATGGAACAATGTCCAAATCTCTGTACGATATTTTCATGGTAGGATATTTATTGCAATATTTTGTGGAGACTCACAAAACTGTGAATCTGCTCCTTTTTCCTCTAAAAATGCCTTCACAAGACTTAATCCAAAGAATGAAGATTTCAAACTGCTTAGAACAGTTATTTCTTCAGGTCGTCTGCACTGAAACGGAGCAAAGGATCATGGTCTATGTAGTTCTCTGTTTTTTTTAGCTATTTCTGCATCAGAACTATTCATTTAAGCAAAGAGACTTGTGATTCGATATATTGTGATGGTCCACGATATTATTGTGAGACCTTTGACGATACGATATCACCATATTTCGGTTATTGTTACATCCCTAGTAAATAACATACAGATTAGAATCTTACAGCCAACCGCAATGAGAGTTCAAACAGGGCCTGGGAGAGATCACTAAATTACTCAAGCATGTATGAATGAAGTAAGGTCATATCATGGTAAAATTTAAAAATAATAATAAATCAGTTTAGTACAGGGGTCTCCAACCTGTAGCTCGGGAGCTCCCAGTAGCTCTCCACTGCCTTCCAAGTAGCTTTCCAAGGGATTTCTGAATTACAGTATCTGAATTAGTATTAGAATTAGTTCTGAATTAGTAGTAGTAGTAGTAGTAGTAGTAGTAGTAGTAGTAGTAGTAGTAGTAGTAGTAGTAGTTTAGTTTCTTCAGTCATGTACTTAATCATGGACTTAGACAGTTACAGACATTTCACACAAAACTAGGACCAAAGGGGTTTAAGCTGCAGTGAAATCATTTCTGAACACCTGACCCTGTTTACACATGGTGATGCCAAGAATACGGTGATCAGCAAACAACAAGCAACAACTCGATAGCAAAGAAAATAAAATAAATATATATATGAAGAAAAAACTTATTGAACTGAATAAGAAAAAAATGCTTATTACCAGTGTACATGTATCATTTTGTGGCCGACTTTGTGCTCAACTATGGATAAGAGTTTATGTTTTACAGGCATCTGACTGTACCTAATTTAAGGCTTGTCATGGCATTTAAAGACATCTCTGGAAAAAAATAAGAGACCAGTGCAATTTTTTTTTTCTGAAATCAGCATCTCTACATGTGTGACGGTCGTTTTATTCCAGCGTTTGGTGAATTCCAACAGAAACACACCTCATTCTGCTTCATGAGGCACTGAACCAGGACTAAACTAAGACTAAACCAAGACAACATCAGGTCTAAACCAGGACTAAACTAAGACTAAACCAGGATTAAACAAAGACTAAACCAGGACTAAACTAAGACTAAACCAGGACAACATCAAGACTAAACCAGGACAACATCAAGAATAAACCAGGACAACATCAGGTCTAAACTAGGACTAAATTAAGACTAAACCAAGACTAAACAAAGACTAAACCAGGACAATATCAGGTCTAAACCAGAACTATACTAAGACTAAACCAGGACTAAACTAAGACTAAACCAGGACTAAACTAAGACTAAACCAGGACAACATCAGGTCTAAACCAGGACTAAACTAAGACTATAGCAGGACTAAACTAAGACTAAACCAGGACAACATCAAGTCTAAACCAGGACAAAACTAAGTCTAAACCAGGACTAAACTAAGACTAAACCAGGACTAAACTAAGACTAAACCAGGACAACATCAGGTCTAAACCAGGACTAAACTAAGACTAAACCAGGACTAAACTAAGACTAAACCAGGACAACATCAAGTCTAAACCAGGACAACATCAGGTCTAAACCAGGACTAAACTAAGACTAAACCAGGACTAAACTAAGACTAAACCAGGACAACATCAAGTCTAAACCAGGACATCAAGTCTAAACCAGGACAAAACTAAGACTAAACCAGGACTAAACTAAGTCTAAACCAGGACTAAACTAAGTCTAAACCAGGACTAAACTAAGACTAAACCAGGACAACATCAGGTCTAAACCAGGACTAAGCTAAGACTAAACCAGGACTAAACTAAGACTAAACCAGGACAACATCAAGTCTAAACCAGGACAAAACTAAGACTAAACCAGGACTAAACTAAGACTAAACCAGGACAACATCAAGACTAAACCAGAACTAAACTAAGACTAAACCAGGACTAAACTAAGACTAAACCAGGACTAAACCAGGACAACATCAGGATTAAACCTGGACTATCACAATTTTTGACTAATCTGATCCTCGCCAACAATAAAGAGGAGCATAAATTGTCATTTGTTTTGCCAGAATACAGTTTTTGTTAACGGCCATAAAGCAAAAAATGCAGCAGAAAAGCCTCAGATCATGACTGACATGAGAATGCACAATGTTACACACTCTTTTCACTGTTTTATTTATGCCAAACATCCCAACTTGGGTGTGTCCCAGTTTAGAATTTTTAAAATCTGGTCACCCTAGTTATATAAAATGTCCCCTTTAAAAACATGGAGAACCGAAAGAAAACAACTTGCCAATGCTAAAATAGATCACGAATAAACAGATTTCTATGTGCAAATGAACCAAAACTCAACTCCATGTACATTTTCGTTGACAACAATAAAACTTTGACGAAAATAAGCCAAGTATTTGAAGTATTTGCAAGTATACGGTGGGTAGATCAGATCATTCTGTGAAAAACCTTTGATATTGCTCTTGTTCTCAATAGCAGTGAGAGGACTCTGTCAGCACACAGTCCACACGACCGCTCAAACACAATAATAGCCTCTGCTGGTTACCATGGCGCACACTGAGCCGCTCTACAATTAGCCTGACATTCCTCACATAATCAGATACAGAGACAACACTGTATGGCTGTAATGGGGCCAGCACGAGAACAAGGGCACATGGCAACTGGACCGCTATAAAACCAAAGACTGAATTAGGGAATACTTTACTGACATCGACTTTTATAGTTTTTTAATATGTATTTTCCCCAGAAACATACCTGGAGTTAACTCAGATGCTAAGCAATACTACTAAGTCAGACACTGGCCATGTTTACATGATGTTTTTTAAGTCCAAATGAATTGTTCTGAATTAAATTGTTAGTTTCCGAATTGAGGTTTACATGGAAAACACGTTAAATTGCCTTTATTTAGTCATCTCAACGTCTGGGGGTGGGGAAGGGTTCTGATTGGACAGCGACACAAATGTATTTACGTTTTTGGGAAGAAAACCCACACTTCAGCTGCTACCGGCTTTTCTGTCACCTCGGTTTGTCGTTACGCCGCCGACACAAACACGATCCAAACTTTTTCCATGGTCGTTCCGATGATAATGAAGCAGCAGCTGGAGAATTCTCTCCTCACGACTGCGACACCTCAGCCCACTCCCACATCCCGCTCGCAAATCCAAAGAGCAGTGGAGGAAAGTCCAAAGAGACGACTGGTGGAGCCGGATCGTCCGGATCGCGTCCGAAGGGCGACTCAACGAGCACGAGCGACTGGAATTATTTTTAAGAAGAATAAACGTTTACATGAGCGAGGAATAAATGAATTTAGCTTTAAAATTGGAATAAACCACACATTTACTTCAGAATTAAGTTTAATTCCAAATCATAATTTTCAGTAGGAATTAAGTGTTTTAAAGGGTCTTTTTAAAGATGAATAAATTGGTATTCAGAATTAAAGCTCTCATGTAAACGTTGCAAATGAGGAGATTTACTAGATAACAAAAAAAATAAAAAAATTCAGAAACTCTTCCTGAATGGAACTCAACAGCGACCCCCCACCCCCTGGTTCCTGAAGTAAATTTCTCATTAAATAAAATTAGCTGATAAGGAACATGCCCAATCATGTTAATACTGTAGCACACAGCAGTACTGAAAACAATTTGGATGCTTTAGAATTAATTTGGTGATGGTTTATGGATTTAAAACTGTGCAGGCTCCATCTGTGACGCAACAAACCTGGGAATATTCAAATTCTTTAAATAATATTAGCTGATAACAAACATGCCCCAAAAAGTTAGTATGGCAGCTCACAGCAGTAATGAACGTGACTGGATGCGTTAGAGTTAGTCTGGTGATGGTTTAGGGATTTAAATCTGTGCAGAGTCTCTACCTGAGACGCATAAATCCTGGAAAAATTCAAACCATATAATTTCTGAAGCTCAGAGACAAAGGATTTTTAATAGAGGATTATTGAAATCAGCATGAATGAAGTGAAATACAAATCCAGGTATGTTTATAGTGAGGAAACAAAGTCACAACATGGTTAAAAGCTCAAAAAATACATCTTAAATAACTCTGAAGTGTTAACGTTAAGTGTTTTATTCAGTCATTAGATTAAAGAACCGTTAAACCCAAAGATTAGCCCAGTGTGTTTGGTTCAATACAACAAGATTATGCGTGTGGTGCAGGAATCGAATCCAGAACCTTCTTGCTGTGAGGCGCGATGGCAAACCACTCAACCACCAGCCCACAGTGCAAAGGACAACGTGAGTTATTGAGTAAAAATCAGTGGGGCTGAACTGTTTGAGGAGAAATTATAGATATTTGAGATTTATGTTTTATTAATGGGGATCTGTTTAAAGTTCACATTTTAAACGGTTCCAGAAGAATTTACAAATATATGAACTGGCCGACTAATACAAGAAACTCATTTCAGAACGTGTTTGTACAGATTCAGAAGAGGAAGAAGAGAAGAAAAAGAAGACCGGATATTTACTTATTTGTGGTGGAAATTATAGCCCATCAAAAATTTCAGCCTGGCCAAATGTAAGTCAATGGGAGCCATAGTCAGAAGGAGCCGCAGTCAGCCTCCTGGAGCACTTCCTGTTTGTAACACAGCGGCTAATGGGTTAGCAGTGTCCATTCACACATACGGTCTATAATTTCCTTAGCGAAAACATACCTGGAATAGCATATCAACCCGCATATTTAGGCTGAGTTTTTCTTTCCAACAGAAAACACCCTGTTCCACCCATAGACCGTACAAATGAGTGGATTAAGCTAACCCGTTAGCTGCCGCGTGCCAAACAGGAAGTGCTCCAGGAAGCTCTTCCAGCTCCTTCTCTCCCTTTTTCCCATTGACTTGCATTGAGATCTTATCACCCCTCTCTTTGTAACTCCTGCAGTGGCCTCGTCATTTTGGTCTTAAAATGTTCGGATGAACCCGCGACACATGATCCTGATTTTTCATTTCTCTATTTTGTTCCTAAATCAAGATTTGAACATAAATAACGGACCAATCAGACGCCTGCATTCCCCAAGGTTGTTCCTGCGTTAGCAACAGATTTGATTGACAGCTCGTGCATTTAGTTGATAAGTAAGTTCCCTTCTCGCTTTCCTGCCCCGATTAAGTATTTTAGAAATAAAAGACAAAATATCTCAATTACAGTGGCTAACATTACTAGAATCTTAACTAGCATAACTTAATTGACAAAGTAAAGTGAATTTCATTAAATTGCGATTCTAATGTTGTTCGTACATAACAGAACATAGAATATAAATCAATGACTTACTATTTAAAGTTTGATGATAAAAGCTAAAAGTTTCCTCATTATTCTCAAGAATCACCGAAATCCAGTGGTCCGTGCATGTGCAGAGTATCGCTCCTCTGTGAAGGGCGGGTACATTTAACCACCTCAATCATAATTGGCTCTTGTGGTTGCTATGATACTCGTGGTTGGATTTCCAAATATGGAGCCTGGATCCAGGTTTGCTCCTGTAACTGTGGCATCAGGAGCCTCATTTGAGCGACACTGAACGCTGTGGTGAAGTCACACTCACTTAGTCCACTCATATATATGGACTATGCTTCCACCTTGTGATGTCCTGTGGTAATAAAGGAGATGACGCTCCATACACCTTCACCAGAATCATTTGGATCATTTAAGCCCTGGAATGGCCCATCTCTGCTAAACAAAAGCTAAAAAGTGGCAGCTTCATGACATCACAAGGTGGAACATGTAGACTCATACTAAAGGGTTACTCAAACATGTGTGAATGAACCAAAACACAACTCCAGGTATGTTTTTTGTTTTTGGCTTAAAGCTCACAAGAGTTCATTTTGCGTAATATAGGACCTTTAATCATGTAGCCCTGAAGAACAATTAAAAAGGCTGTATTTTATTACACATTATGCTCTAGTATTACAGCTGATCCTCATTGGAAAAACGCTCAAGTAGACCTATGTACATTCTCTAGACTTTCTATTTGGAGAAAAAATAAAAAATTCCCGCACAGCACCTCTTAATGTCTGCACGTATCATTACAACCGCGGATACGACCCGCGTACTAATCACGGGAGCACTACTTCACTGTGTTAAAATACAGATGCCTCTCTAAGTGCCTTTTGGGATCATTTACCCACCATTACGATGAGGCAGAGTGGATAAAAACTGACACCGGCCCCATCCCTCATCCGGGCAAAAAAAAAAACATGATGTGGAACAGGTTGTTTTAAATGGCACCCATGATGCTTTTCACTGTCACATCATAACATCATTTCAGGGCCCGCTGCAGAGAACGCCGGGGCTGGAGGGACCATAAATTACCGGTCTGTGTCTGCTTGCATTTCCTGCTCCCTTGTATCCAATAACGGGGCTGTCGGACGTCATTTGGCTAATAAATCTTTACGGCTTGTTAAAAGTCACAAGGGGAAGTGTGGCTGATGGACACAGAGTTTTATCAACTGCTAAGTGTATTCAGGGAGGTGGTTTAGATAAGATAAGATAAGATAAGATAAGATATCCTTTATTTGTCCCACAATGGGGAAATTTCAGTGTTGCAACGCACAGTAAAGAGAACAGCAGAAACAGTAGCAGCAATAGAGTACAGTTAAGTTAAAAATAGACAAACACTATAGGGATCTAAAGACAATATATACACAATATATACAATAAATTGCAATCAAAAAAAGCTATATATACAATAAATTACTATCTTACATTATTGCACAGGGTCCCAGTATTGCACAGGCAGCAGAGTTAGCAGTGTTCATTGTAAAGTCTGACAGCAGCAGGAAGGAAAGACTCATGAACCTCTCCTTCACACAGCGAGGGTGGATCAGTCTGTCACTGAAGCTGCTCTCCAGAGCAGACAGGGCGCCCTGAAGAGGGTGAGACTCCAGGTCCAGCATAGAAGTGAATCTGGCCAGGACCCTTCTGTCCCCCACCTCCTGCACCGAATCCAAGGCACAGCCCAGGACAGAGCTGGACTTCCTGATGACTTTGTCCAGTCTCCTCTTGTCCCTCTCTGTGATGCTGCTGCTCCAGCAGACCACACCGTACAGGATGGCTGATGCCACCACAGAGTCGTAGAAGGTCCTCAGGAGGGGCCCTTTCACTCCAAAGGACCTGAGTCTCCTCAGGAGGTAGAGCCTGCTCTGGCCCTTCCTGTACAGTGCTTCTGTGTTGTGAGTCCAGTCCAGTTTGTTGTTCAGATGAACACTCCAGGTACTTGTATGAGTCCACTCTCTCTCAATGTCCCTTCCTGGATGTTCACTGGTGGGGGGCAGTGGAGCGGCGATCTGCTCATGAAGTCCACCACCATCTCCTTGGTCTTCCCGGGCGTTGATGAGAAGGTGGTTCCGCTGACACCAGTCCACAAAGTCCCCTGTACTCTGCGTCATCGTCGTCCGTGATGAGTCCGAGCAATGGCAGAGTCATCAGAGAACTTCTGCAGGACGCAGCTGTCCGTGTTGTGCCTGAAATCTGCAGTGTAGGGTGAAGAGGAAGGGCGCCAGGACAGTGCCCTGGGCGCCCCACACTGCAGGTCCGAACATCAGACACACAGTCCCAGGTCCTCACAAACTGGGGCCGGGTTTGTGAGGTAGTCCAGGATCCAGTCTGCCAGGTCGCAGTCCACCCCGGCTGCCTCCAGCTTGTCCCCAGAAGCAGCGGCTGGATGGTGTTGGAAAGCACTGGAGAAGTCAAAGAACAGAATCCTCACAGTGCTGCCGGGCTTCTCCAAGTGAGAGAGGGAGCGGTGTAACAGGAAGATGACGGCGTCCTCCACTCCGATGCCAGGCCGGTATGTGCGAACTGCAGCGGTCCATTGCTGAGCTCACGGTGGAGCGGGAGGTGGCCCAGGACCAGTCTCTCCAGTGTCTTCATCAGATGTGATGTGAGAGCCACCGGCCTGAAGCTGCTGAGGTCCTTGGCGTATGTGTCTTTGGCACCGGTACCACACAGGAGGTCTTCCACAGCTGTGGTACCGTCCTCAGCCTTAGGCTCATGTTGAAGACGTGCCCCATGACTCCACACAGCTCATCTGCGCAGGATCTCAGGAGCCTGGAGCTAATGTTGTCTGGTCCCGCTGCCTTCCTCGCCTTGATCTTCTTCAGCTCTCCCCTCACCTGGGCTGTAGTGAAGGACAGAGCTGGGCAGGAAGGTGGTGTGCTGGGGGGAGGGGTGCCTCCCTCTGCAGTAGTGGAGAGTTTCAGAGCTGGAGCAGAGGTGTGAAGAGGTGCAGAGGTGTGAACAGTAGCAGCTGTCTGTCCATTCATGGAGGTGGTGGTGTGCAACTGTGCGGGGGGAGGGGTGGGTGCTTGATCAAACCTCAAAAAGTGTTGGTTCAAATCATTAGCCCATTGCAGGTCACCCTCCGCCTGGACAGGGGGCGTTTTGAAGCCTGAGATGGTTTTCAGGCTTCTCCACACCCCCTGGATGTTCTGATTCTGGAGTTGCAGCTCCATCTTCCTCCGATACTGGGCCTTGGCTTTCCTGATCTTCCTCCTCAGCCTCTTCTGTGCAGACCTCAGCTCCTCTTTGTTCCCTGACCTAAAAGCCCTCTTCTTGTCCTTTAGCAGGGCTTTTATGTCAGCGTTAATCCACGGCTTGTTGTTAGGAAAACACCGCACCGTGCGAGATGGTACAGTGTTCTCGTAGCAGAAGTTGATGTAGTCCGTGATGCACTCTGTCATCGTTTATAGAAAAGCCTTAGAGATGCGTTGTGTAACTTTTTGGATGCGGGTCCGTTGCCTGCTTGTTTCTATGGAGATGTCATTGCTCTGCTTGGAAGGTTCCACAGTAATAATAATAATAATAATACATTTTATTTATAAGGCATCTTTCTGGACAACCAAGGTCACCTTACAACAACATAAACAAATTAAGTACGATTAAAACATACAGTTAAAGTGGGACCGTATTTAATTGATTGTTTGTATTTAGTATTGATATCAAACAGCTCTACTTTACATTTATTCAGTTACAGGTGGTTTTATAGCTCAAAATACATTGAAAAACATGGAAAAAGGAGAATTTAGACTGGACAAAAGTTTATTTTGGTTGAGTATGTTTCACAGCTCATTCAAGCCACTTCTTCAGTTCTGGTCAGACGCTGGAGGACACTGCCTTTTATCTCAATCAATCAATCAAACTTTATTTATAAAGCGCTTTTCATGCAAAAATGTAACACAGTGTTTTACAGTTAAAAACAAGCCCACATTTCCTTCCACCCACCCAACCCCACAGCTGAATGACCCCACACAACCAAACAACCCCATCCTCCCACACACACACACACACACACACTACACTGAAACTACTCTGAAACTAACACCCTACTTCTTTACAGTTTCTGTTTGTTAGCTCGGCCTATTGAACTGCACTGAGGCCCCATCCACACTAGTACGTGAGTCATTTTCATTGCGGATGCAGGGTTCGTCCACACTAATCCGATGGAAAACGGCTCCGGAGATGGAACGATCTGGATACGCCAGCTCCCACGGATTCGCCTGAGTATGGATCTGACCCAGCACTGTGTGGACACATGAAAACGCTGATATGCTGACGTAGTTGCTCTAGTTGCCGTTCTTATTGGACCACTGTGACCTGCACCTTCCTGGTTCGTTGGGTTCATGACATCGGGCATGCGGCGCTATTGCGGAAAACAGTTTAAACAAACCCGAGACAAACGTGAAACAGCATCGGCATCCATGAAAAGACTGTTTTTGTCCTTGCCATCTTCCACGGCTCAAAATCAGCTGCTGCAACTTCCATAGAACTACGGCAACTTCAAACACGGCGCTCCACTTTGTTTTTACTGCCCACGTGGTGTTGTGACGATGTGACGCCAGCCTAGTCATGCGACTAAGCATTTCAGCTGATCCAGACGCGACAAGTCATCAAACAAATCATTTCCAATACGCTGATACGATGATTAATTTCAGTGTAAACACTCTCTGAGTCTGGGGTCATATTATACAGAATCACTCAGGGCCATAATGGAGCTTTCACACCTCTGTGCCTGACCTGACTACCTTATTCTTTTCTTAGTTTGTTTAGATGTAGGTTTGAGAATGGAGTTGTAAATAGGAGACAACTGATTTCCGAAACCTCCATTTCTGTTCAAGGAAGGATTCTTTCTAAACAAAAACAGCCTCTTTAACTCGCTCCTCAAAACCAATTCTCCTCTCTGGCTCAGATCTGCATGTCACTATGCTCAAACGAGTGTCCCATGTCTTCTGAATTTCTCCTTTTGCCATAGATTCTACCTTGACGACTAAGGGATTTTACACAAACCTTGAAAAACAAACATTCTGACTGGAAGCGGGGTCGCCTCTCCACAGACCTGACCTGTAACTTGGTCTGGTTTGGTCTCCATGAAGATAGAAAGGCTTAATATCCTACTGCGAAACATTCCAGACAAAGGAATAACATCTCCTTGGTCTGGAAAAGCATTTGATGCGCCCTCCACCAGAAAAGTTACACAATGCAACTTTAAAGCACCTGTACCTGATTTTTTGGAGTATTTTAAGCCAAATTTGTCTTGTCCCCACACAGATAGATTGTATAAGCTGCTCTTGAGGTCAAAATGGATATATAAATGGAGTCGCAACATTAAAAGATCTATCAAAAATAGGAAACAACGTTATAACCGATAAAAAATAGTGAAATCTAGACCTTTTAAGACATTTTTCTTCAGGCACCAGATCTTGCCCCGTTCTCATGAAATGCCACTGAGAAAAAACATCAAAATAAAGAACAATGTTTCCTTTATAGAGTAAAAATGTCTCTGGTGCTTTTGTGGGTCAGAAAGACAAAGAACGAGAGAGTACATTAATAAGAGGCACACTGACACTGTCCCTGCCGCACTTCAAAGGTCACAGTGTCCACAGCGCTTAGAGCTAACGGCAAAATGAGAACTCCCCTCTTTAGTTTAACTCCACTGCCCCGGTCACAGGAGCGAGCTGAAGCGAGCCGTACGTGTCTCTATTTAGGAAGTTTATAAATGTCGCTCAGTGTTCTGTCGTTAAATGCTTTCACTTCATTTACTCACTGTTACTGAACTTAGACAAAACTCGATTGATCCACAAGGGAATTGACTTGAACACAGTAGCTCACACATCATAATATATTATAACAGAGAAATTTTTTTTATAAATGGTAATACTTAATAGTAGCAAAAATAGCAAGAGGCTAATGTCAAATAAGGCAAAATTATTACTGCTGTGAATTGATTAAAATATTTAATTGCGATTAATCTCATGAATGTCAGTTAACTCGCGATTAATCACAAATTAATCACACATTTCTTATCAACGTAGAAAAGTGGATAGGCTTTGGGCAAATGTTTTTGTTATTGCAACGGTGTTTGTCTGCTCCAACCATAGAACTGTAATAAAATCTATTATTAAAATGTATTATAGATCTACAGCCCCAACGCTGCTGCACTAAGGGAGATGACGTCAGTACACGGCGTTGTTTGTTTACATTTTGTGCAACAGAGCAATGTTTTAGCAGAGAAAATAAGTCCAGCGGCAGAAATATCTATTAAATAGTGAGACAGATATGAGTCCTGCTGCGATACGCTCCTCTGTGAGTTTATGGATATAACGACAGCTCAGAGCAGTGAGAACAGCCGGAGGAGAGGAAGATGTAAAACCTCTGTCTCCTTATCGAAGGTCAAAGACATAATCGAAGGTAAATGCGTATTTGCCATGTTTTAGAGCGTGTTTTCCTCATATGAATAACATCCATGTACACACAGAGCTTCTCAGTTTCGCACAAATTGTTTTCCGGATCCTGTAGTTTTTACTAAAGTTACAGCAGTGGCCACGGCTTATGAAAAAACTAGTTTGCAATAAAAAAAAATTAGCGCTGTTAAAATTGTTTTGCTTTAACTCATTAATAACGCAATAGTTTTGACAGCACTAATAATTAGATAAATGTATATGTGCAAGTAGAAATAAAAGATAGAAATAAAGTAATATATCTCAGCTATATACAAGGAAGGCAGTGTAAAGATGATGTGATGATTGACAGGAAACAGGGTCATCCATTACATAAGGGTGTAATACATAATACCGACCCCGCACTGACTCGGGCCCTCTGAAACAGCAGGTGAAACCTTCTGTTACCAACCTTGGCATCACAGTTGACAGTGATTTTAAATTTGACAAACACGAGAATGCGGTTGTAAAATCTGGCTATCATTTGCGGCTTTTATCTAAAATTTAACCTTTTTTATTGTGTAAATCATTTGAACAGGTCACGCTTGCTTTTATCTCATCATTTAGATGACTGTAATGCACTTTTTTCTGGCATCAGCCTCCTTCACTTTCTCGCTTACATTTAGCCCAAAATTCTGCTGCGAGACTTTTAACTGGAAGCAAATAAACGTGAGCACATTACGCCAATTTTAGTGATGTTGCACTGGCTTCTAGATCGTTTTAGAGTTGATTTTAAGGTTTTATTGTTTGTTTTAAAACTTTGAATGGACTTGCCCCACGTTGCATCTCGGATCTCATCCAAATTTACTCCCCTGCAGGCGTAAATCCGAGTCAGGTCTCCCGACATCCGTTGTAAATGTGTTCCATTGCAACAATTGGGAAAATATGTATGCCTGAGAAATTTTAATGTTTATTTCATTAGCTTATGCAGTTAATGTTGCTAACGCTAGCTCCTTCAAATATATAGAGTCTGTTAGCGAATGTTAGCTATCGGCGACTCAGTTATTGCAGTTTGACGATTACAAGGTCAGACATCCATCCAACTCGGCCTGCTCCGAACTAACCCGAGTTTGTGTGTTGGAACTCCGAGTTGATCGGCCGTTCCTTTGCACTTTCCCGAGGTGGAAGTCGGTTTTCTCTGAGTTCCGAGTGCAAGAGAATGCAAGATAAGTAGTGGGGCCGACTGGGCAAAGGTGAGTCACCCAACAGGTGAGTCACACTGCAGCTTTAGCTCAGCCACATTCCTGGAGAGGTGCTGACACAGAAGGATGGGGAAACAGACAGACAAGACACCAAACCCTCAAACTGTGGCCATACCTACTTGTGAAATGCTGCATTCTCTTGCGCTCGGGACTCGGAGAAAACTGACCTCCACCTCGGGAAAGTGCAAAGGAACGACCAATCAGCTCTGCATTCCAAAACACAAAGACTGAGTCGGATGGATGTCTGAGCATGTAATAGTTAAACTGCCATAACTGGGTCGTCAACAGTTAACATTAGCTAACACAATCTATTTATTAGCAGGAGCTAGCGTTCGCGGCCTTAACTACATAAGCTAACAAAATAAACATTAAACCTTCTTGGGCATCCATATTTTTCCCAACTGTTGCAATGGAACGCAATTACATCGGATGTCAGGAGACTCGGATTTACCGACAACCGACTTTCAGGTGCCACAGTGGGGCGCCAGTCACAGAAACTGTCACTGTGTCCTTAGGCAAGACACTTGACCCACATTGTCGAGTATGAAAGTGGTTGTATGTGTGATGGTGGGTATGTAGTGAATGAACAATGCTATTTAAAGCGTCTTTGAGTGTCCAGAAAAGCGCTATATAAAACTGATTCATTATTAGTATTATTATTATTATTATTCATCTCAGCAAAAGCAAAGGAATGTTATTGGGCCATGTAGCTGAACAAAAACACTTATTTCAAATATACAGAATAAAACTGACCCAACCAAGACCAACTGCAAAACAAAATACAGAACTATTGAAGCACTAATAAGTCCATTGTCAGAAGCATGTCTATTGTGAAGCTTGTATTTGTGCTTGTACTTTCAAATCCACTTTTCATTATACTGAAAGAGTTTTCCCCTGCACTTCATGATCTGCCTCTATTCACCGTGCACTGTCGGTGTATCAAAAGCAACTCTCCAGCCCTCGGCATTGATTCCCGCATTGTCCGCTGGAGTACACTCGGTTACGTCATGCTCGGGGTAAACAGACGGCACGGCGGGCGGACAGAACGGAGGCGCGATCATTTGCGTGCACCTGTGGCTCGGCTCTCCATCAGCCCTGTGCGCCGGGCCCTCCAGCTGCTCCTCGTTACCCCGTCTCTGTGGAGAGCGTTCACTTCTTTCCGCGGAATGCAAATGGAAGAGACAAAAATGCAGGTGAAACACGGAGGCGAATTTGGAGAGGATTCAGCTGAACTATAATGATGTTTTGCCGACGGGGAAAGAATATGAGCATATGTTCGATTTGGATTCTTTTGTGCAATGTAATTTTCCCATTCACACTTCTGTGCTTGTTGGGTGGCACTATAGCATCATTTGTAGTGAAAGAAAAACAAACTAAATACACGCAACTTGAGTAAATGTCAATGTTTAAACAGACAGTATTGACCAAATTGTTATAATGCTTTTTTTTTCATGGGCCATTTTCAAAACAAACAAGGACAGTGATAATACAAAACAATATTTTGTTTTTATATTTTTAAAAGACAGCCATACCACTGTCTCCACTAAAGCCTGACTGATATATCGGTTGGTCGAAATTATCTGCCGATGTGTGCTCTTGGAAACATATCGGCCAAAATCTTACCGATATGGGGCGATATTTCACGTGGACATGTTTTACCTTGTTATAAAGCTTAGACTCTCTATATTCTGCCCAGTTAATCCAATTTACAGACAGATAAATGTCCTGATATGTGGCGCCGCATCAGGATTTATCTGTGGAGTCATTTGTCTTTGTCTGTCCCGCCCCTGAACACATCGCAACGTGCGCTTGTTTACACCCGCAGCCATAGATCCATGTGCACAACACTGAGATTATATTCTTTTTACAGACGATCAGTTTGAGTGTGGATTAAAAGGACAGTTCTTAGTGCAGACTTGTGATCTGAGAGGAGCCTGTGTGAAGCTGAGTGTTGGAAATGTGTCGTTTTGAAGCTCATTTTGGTTCTTTCTCATTGGTTAGCGATTAGCTGCTGTAGCTCGCACACATAAACAGGCTGTTTTCTCTTCTATTAGCGACTGTAAAGTGACTATAGTGGCTGTATTTATGTTACTGGACACGCACTGATATGTAAATGAGCTGTGAGTAGAAGTGTGAATTATCGGCATTTAGCAGATCATTAATTACCGCGGCGCACACGTATTTACCGCTAAAAGCTAAAAGCGTGAGTTTACATACAGTACTTTCTTTACTGGCTAGAATATCATACAAAAATGTCATTAGGCCGACCTTCTGTCTTAAAATATGACGTAAAGAGGCAGAGTAACAACAAATGTCCCGACTAAAAGCCAAAGCTTTAGAAACAATTGAAGATTTACAGTGAATTTGTACGTCATAAATTATATCAGCTCCATCTCCCATTTTATCGGTATCATATCGGCCGCAACAAAATCCATATGCCCAAACAGCCCCCACAGTGGAGTGATTTAAATCTCGCCTTAAAACGCACTTTTACTCTCTGGCTTTTAACACCACGTGAGGTTGTGTGGTTCTCTGTGTCTTTTATTTATTTTATTTTACTTATTTCAATGCTACTTTGTGATTTTTATAGCGTTGGTTTCATTTGATTTTACTGGTTTTATTGTTTTAGACTGGTATGACCCAATTTTAGCATTCTTTTTGTTTTATCTCTGTGCAGCACTTTGGAAACTACTGTTTATATTTTTTTTTCAGAACTTTATTTAATAACATTTCCAAATATATCAGCATTGTCAGGATAAAATGCTTAAATAAGGATAAAAAGCTGAATGAAACACACACAAAAAAGGGAAAAAAAGAAAGAGAGAGAGAAAAAAATCAGAACAAAAACAGAACAACTACCAGGTCAACTAGTCACGACAAACACATACCAGATTAAAAAAAGAGTGAGATAGAGATCAATCAATGATGAGGGTGAGAAAAAAGCAAAAAACAAAACATCATGCTGGAACAGAGAGAAAATTAACAGATTTAACAAACTGAAAGAATGGATCCCACGTTTTCTTGAAATTTATCAATGAGCCCCCAAGAGTACACTCTGTTTGTAAAATGTGCTATGTGTATAAAAACGTGGATAATGGCACAAAAATAATTAAGCAAATGTATAAAAATCTCCTTGTCAAAGCCTCATCTCAGAAGCAAACCAACACTGGGCCTGGTTCGGACTTGGATGGGAGACTGATCACAGATCTAACGCCTGGAGAAACCAAACCTGTGCCCATAAGAGTGTGATGTTCTGGAGTGAATAAACCGAATGATGATTTTAGTAAAAGATGATGATTTTAAGGTGCTGAGAGAACTGGGTATGATTGAGGTTCAGAATTTTTTATGATGATCTGGTCATCATGAAGACATTCTCTTTGTATGTTTGATTTTATGAACTACGACATGAACCTGCACAGGGATGACAGGTGGAAAGGAGCACTGGAGCTACAACCTGGTACATGCATCCCTCCTGTTAAAGGGGAACTCTGGCATGTTTGAAGCTAAAGTCCATTGCTAGAGGTGGTCGAATACTGTTTTTCAAAAAATATAATTCACTCATAAATGAGATTAGAAACGACATTGGCAATCGAGTCTTTTGGGCTTTCGCAGTGGGAAATAAACAGAGGTAAGTGTAAGGCTACTTATAAAGTTGTTTTCTAACGTTTCCAGACACTAATGAGTGAACCAGGCAGAGCGTTTTGTTTGTTAGACTCGTGGCTGTTGTAAGATGGGTTAAAGTGGTGTTAAGCTTCTTCAGTGTGAAGCAAATTGGTGTTTTACGTGGAAGTTAAGAACTTGCCCCCATCACTAGTTTGTTGCCTTGACAGATGCACTGCCATAGCGAGATCTCCGCCGAAGCAACACTGGTCTGTGCTGGGTTTTTTTGGCTTGTGACAGTATTTGACCACCTCTAGCAACGGACTTTAGCTTCAAATGTGCCCGAGTTCCCCTTTAAGGTTAATATATATTGTGCACTGTCCCTGTCTCATTAAATAAATAGACTAAACTAAACTAGACTGCTGGGAATATCAGACACCACAGTGGGGCACCAGTGGCAAAAACGTATTGTGTCCTTAGGCAAGACCCACATTACCAAGTATGAAAGTGATTTGTGTGTGTGTGTTGGTGGTATTTGGAAGGGCTGAGGGCGCAGTTTGGCAGCATTGCTACATTCGTATCTTACCTCCACTAAGTGTGAAGTGAATGAATAATGCAGAAAACTGTCAAGCAACTTTAAGCATCTGGAAAAGTGCTCTGTACGACTAATGCTGTTTATTTATCCAACTGTCTCCCACTCGGATCTTGGATATGACATCACGTCCGAGCTTTAACCTTTTTATTATGTTCCGTGTGTCCGACTCAGAGAAAAACATGGACTCTAACCGGAAAGCTGTTGTTGCTTTAGCACTGGCCAAGTACCAGGAGCTCCAAAATAATTCTGTGCTTCAACTACATAACCTTGAGGAAGAATTCAGTATAATTAGTATAATTCAGTGTATTAGTGAACTGAAAGCATTGTGTCGCATGATAGTCAATCATTTTGACAGGTTACCGAGCAGGAATGGGCTAAAAACATGAGCGACATGACTATCAAACCCATACCAGTGATACAGATGTAGTAAAGTATTGCAGTAATACGAGTGACTGAAATTGTCACCACCAAAGCGTCCAAACACAATGAAAACAGTTCAAACTACAAGTGACACTGGGCACAAGACGGTTTCTGTCTCGGAAACTTTGCTCGGTTTCCTCCGAGCTTTTCCAAATTCCGAGTTCCGCCATTCGAGGAAAAAGAGCGTGTCAGTGCGTGTCGTTAGGCAACATCCTCGGACTGCAGAGATGGACGGATAAACGGAAGCACCGCAATGTAGTGTTATTATTTAAACTTACTGATATTGTCCAGTTGGAATAATAACAATGTAAATAACCCAGAGTAGCATTTGGCTTTGTTAAAACACCTGATTTTTTTTTTTTTTTTTTTACTGCATTCTATTTACTGTTGTTGACATTAACTTCAGCGTTTACGTGTGGCTCTTTTATTTTGAAGGGTCTACTTCCGGTTAGTGCAAGATGGTTAATTGGCTTAACATCGAGAACGGCAAAAGACGTTATAGGCAAATATTTGTATGCTTTTGTTCAGCTCCCCCCTGAAGAGGCATAAGGTTTGTTTGATTTAAAATATTTAAATGTGTTTTAGATAACTTTGCATCTTAAAATATTATCTTGGTTGATTTGTGGTGTTAAATTGAATGTAAATAAGCTATACTTGCATTGGAGTTTTTTCTGTATTTGTATTTTACACACTGTATTTTGTATTCCTTTTGGCTCTTATGGCTGATTGGAGGATTTATAGCCATTAAATCTAAAAAGTTTTGATTAAGTTTAAGTGTCAGTCTTCATTCAGAGGGTTATCCTACAAACAATTTGATGCAGCAACTAGTGATGTGCAGCAATACTTTTAGCATGAATAGATTTAATTTAGCTTCTACTTTTAATAAAAGCATAGACAGAGAAAACGCAAAAGTTATTCGAAAGACTAAACATGGAAATAGAAAACAATTATTAAAGAATACATTTTGTCAGAGTTAATACGGGTATTGTCTTGCCTGAAACCCAAACTAAACAACCTCCTCATCTGAATCTCGTACATTCGGGTTTGTTTATTTCAGTGACACATGGGAAACAGACAAGCTCTTTGGTCAACTATTTCCTGTACCTTCATTATTTCACCTTCTGAGGTTCTTCCATTTTAGATCATCCATGTTCATGTGTGTTTGCTCATTGTTTTTTTCAATCCTTTTGTGATATTTTGTTTGTTTCATTTGTTTTGAAATGAATGAAGCGTGCATTTCTCTGATTGGCTAATCCAGTCTTTCAATTCTGCCCATCTGAACTCCTGGAGATAAGACCAGGGCCCAAACTACAAGTGTTTGGAAAGTACAGGAGGAGCGTGGAGTCTTGGCTGGCCAGGCAGGTCAATACCAGCCATGATTGGTTTTGGATTGAAAGTGAAAAGGTGGCATCACGCATCGCTACCAGCAAACATCCCGGTAAAACAAACATACGCTGCAATATAAACAGAAATGGGAGGTAAGAAGAATACTAATTTTGAGTAACTGTATTTTGGTAACATTACACTTTTACATTAACATTTCACATTAAACCATTACAACAAATGCATTTCAGTCTCCTGTAACTCAATTCTGTAATCCACTTTCTTCATCAGGGAATATAAGTATTAGATAACTACCGTATTTTTTGGCCCATAATGCACGCCGGATTATAAGGTGCTAGCTCAACGAATGGGTATTTTTTCATACATAAAGCGCACAGCATTATAAGGCGCATTAAGCGAGACTGATATGTTAACCCAGGCATCCACGATCCATAACTAGCCCGTTCACATTCTGTCGTCCAATGCTCCCATGCAGCTCGCAGTTTAACTTTAAACAACCTGCTGACATCAATATCTAGAGGTTGGAGTTCTTTGGTTAATCCACCCGGAATGATCTCAAACACCAAATTAGTTAGAGTCAGCATGTCTCTGAACAGGGGCCATTTCGGGTCTTTATACAAACACCATAATATGATGTTGAAGCACAGTACGCATCACTCTGCCAGGCTTCAGACTACGTTCACTTTAATGCTCCAACAATTTGGAGCACAAAGTTTTTCGGAGGTGTTTGTGTGCATGGGGTGGAGATCTGTGCGTGTTTGATTGTAGTTGAGCATAAGAAGTCCTGTTTAGACCTGGTTTAGTCCTGTCTTAGTCCTTGTTTAGTCCCGGCTTAGTCATTGTTTAGTTCTGTTGTAGTCCTGGTAAACGTAATCGTAAGTTTTCATTTCATGATTGTATTTCTTGATGTTGTAACTTTTCAATTCGTATTCTAATGGATGAAACACACACAATACATTTTATGTATGACTGGACTCATTCAAGAGTTTGTGGATGTTTGTTTTGTGTTCAGCTGCAACCAAATACGCACAGATTTCCCAAATATGCACGGATTTCTGTCCTATGCGCGCGAGTGTTTCTGAGAGCTTTCATGCTCCATGCAACAGTCCATCCAGTGGTGCAGCTTCGTAGCTTACAAAGATTATTGAGCGCTGTGTACCACATAAAATCGGCTCAAGGTCAGTAAGCACAGCCAGAATTAATACATACATAAAGTGCACCATCTTAAGGTGCACTGACGCCAATGAAACTGTATCAAATCAAAAGGACAAAAACAATGACAGCCAATGACTGAACTGCAAGGCTTTGTAATGCAGATTTCTGTTGTTATACCTACATATTTCCAGAGGTTATAGTGGTACCTGGACCTTACCTTGGTTATGGGACAAGTTTTGCATCAGAGTGGCACTAAAAATAATGTACATTTGATTAAGTACAGATTGCAATCAGGCAAGGTTTAGTTTGACCTCATTACCTGTACAATCGTGGGTATTTATAGATGTTGTATCCACTGAACCACGAGTGCAATACAATTTCAAATGGAAATGAATTGAGAGTTTGATTGAGAGGACTTGTTCGCCAGTCTGCACCAACTTCACCCAACCCTAATGGCATTGTGAACTGTTTTGGGTGTTTGTCAGTCTTTTCCCTTGCCGAAAAGAGTCTTAGGACAGGGTATTTTCTGATTCTTGTTTCCTGTGGGTTTATCTTCTCATCCGTTACTGATCAATGACTGTTTCAGTGTTGAATTTTCTAACTTTCTGTTGTTTAAATCAATCTTGCTCAGCCCTAAGAGGCAACTACTACTGTGACTTTGAGCTTTACAAAAACAAATAGTCGAATTGAAGCAGTTCAAAAGTATTCCTTACTTTCCTAACACATCCTAGCATTTTAATCATATATCGCAGTGAGTTTATGAGCACGGCCAAACACTAGAGAAGAGTTTGGACGTCATGGTCATTGTGCAGTCATTTATAATAGTTAAGGCCTATTCTTACGTCATAAGAACATAAAAAGTTTGTTCTTGCACCCAGAATGACGTCATTTTGTTGGGTCAGCTTCTGTTCGGCAGTTTTTGTGGCTTGTTCTCGACACCTTAGCTGAGCAGAACTTTATTCGGTAGTTCGGCATTGCTGTCCAACATCTTTGCTCTGATTATTTATTATTTATTGCTCTGGTTATTTATGTGGTCACACACAGCCAATAAAATAATAGCGTGGCGGAGTTTGTAGGTTCTGGTGTAAAGATCCACATGACCAAATACTCATTTACAAGTTCTACACGGCATCAGATTATTTATTGAAATCTTCTGCATAAATAAACTAAATTTTACAACATATAAACCATAACTACGATAGAGCCACATCAACCCGTTTGAAATAGCGATGTGTTTAATGAAGCTTTGGCACATTTGTTTACGTTTTACAGACACAAAACTTAAAATAGCACGGCTCATTTGCATAAACTATAAACGCTGAAAAAAAAACCCCAGCTCGCTCGCCTTGATGCTTCAGCTTCTGTTGGACTAAAGGACACGACTCAGTGGAATATGAGTGTTCTCTCTGTGACACATGGAGGTGCTGCTGAGTCGTATATCGCGTTGGAGATGGTTCAGATATCGTGCGTGTGCAGGTTTAGCGCAGCTCTTTATTTAACAGTCATTTCACTCATGTATGGCTTCTTTATTTACGTCGGCTGCTGTTGTGATGGAAAAAAAACTGAAAGGTTTAAATAATTTTAACTTTTTTCGAGGAGGCAGGTCAGTTCGGCAGCAGAACATCTTTTGAAATGTCAGAGCCTAAACAAACTTTTTTCTTGTTATTAGCACCTCAAGAACAAGAACATCATCTTATGTTCTTATGAAGTATGAATAGGCCTTTAGTATTCATAAGCATCTAGAAGCCTATAAGGGCAATCTTCCAAATCATCAAAATATATAAATCATCTTCCACATTCCAAGTGTAAATAAAAGGTTTTCGAAGAACATTTTTGTTGGATATGCAAAACAGTCTCAAATCAATATTATTAGTCACCTGGATTTTGTTCTTTGAAGTGTTTTAAGATAAATATGAAACAAATATTGTTTTTTCATTCACTTTCCCCACCAACGTAGTAAAGCAATCACTGCATGCAACCAAAACTAGTTACACATTCATTCCCCGTAGCAAATCTGTGACTTCAGTGCACTGGTAACTGAAAGAAAAAGGCACTCGCGCTCTCTCTTGCTCCACCGTGCCGTAGCATATCATTAAATAAGCGCTGGATGATTGTGTGAGCCAGAATAAAAAATGAAAAAAAGAAAAGAAAAAAAGTTCCATCTGGCAGAGGTAGGCGCCTGATAATGAAGGTAACAACAGTGCACGGGAAGAGCCCCTCAATGAGCTTTAATGAAGTCTGGAGGCAGGAGACTTTTTGACTCGCGAAGCCAAAGTGTGCCTTTTCTGAAGTCTAGCCATGCTGAACGCCTGTAATCCCCCTCACTCCACTGTACGCCACACGCACACACATTAAATTTTCTTTGTGAAGCGCTGCAGACGGGCGGAGAGATGGTGGTACGCTGTAATCCCCGTGCTGCTACCATCATCAGGAATTCTATTGTTTTCAACTTGCCTGAAACTTTAGGGTAATTAGGCTGTAATAAATAGGCTGGAAACAGGGGTGGGAGTGGTATAGGGGGTTAAGGATTCACCAGTGAAGTAGAAGTTTGCCCGTCAGCGGGTAAGAGTTGCATGATTATATGGTTTTTCGGAGTATTTAAAGTTGAAAAAAAAAACTGTTATAGCTTGTGTCACTAATCCTGTTTATGAGGTTCTCTCCATCTGAGTCGGTCAAAACACTGGATTTTCTCAGGATTGTGACATCAAAGGCAGAAATTAAAGTTCTGTTCCTGCATGGTTTTAGGTTGAAACTGAGGTTACTAACTCCTGGCTCAAAATTTCTCCCTCACTCACGCCATTTGGGAGTGTTCAGCCAGGTATGCATTTTTATTTATTTATTTTTGTTACTTAATGTTTCTTAAATGTTTTCTAGGTTGAAATCGAGGCAGCAAACTCCTGGTTTCCAGTTCCCACCCTCACTCATTGTACTGGCCTCCTAGAACCCAGTTTCTACTATCCAGGAGTTAAACTCCTCCACACAAAAGTCATTGAAGCCAGGTTGGGTTTTGACTGTTCTTTATATGGCAGGTGTGAAACTGTAACAACATAACACAATATACATTTTGAGTTTGAATGCAAAGAAATACAGCAAACCACGTTTTATTATGCTAATGCTAATCCAAATGCAGTCCAATACTCATGTTAGCATGTACCTTAATTGGTAAATAGTTTGTTTTTTATACAGTGAAATTAACTTAAATTATATTGTCTAATCTTATTTATGAACCCCTTTAAATGATATTACTTATTTATACTTACAGGGAATGCCTTCATTGAACTCATCACAATGCAATAACACATGTCAGCAGCTTCTACACAACTGTGTGTACTACCGCACATGATCTACAGGGGCAACTTCCTGTTTTCAATTAAAGGGCCAGCAGCAGGCCAAACCAAAATATACAATAGGCAAAACAGACAGGTCAGAACACTCATGCCTATTGGGATTAGCCAGGTATGCATTTTTCTTAATTTTCTTAATCTAAATTTACAGACAGACACATTTTTTCAAAAAATCTTACACTTTCCCTGGGCCATTTTAAAGTTCATCCATCCATCCATCTTCTCCCGCTTTATCCAGTTGGGTCGTGGGGGCAGTTTGCTGCCCAATACTCATAGCACCTGACCCCCCTATGAACCCCTCTGCAGGTGGTGAGCCCACAGGAGGGTGGACGTCATGGTCCTTGATGTTAGTTCATAGGGGTGCATTATAAATTCTTTTTATAATGCATTTTAAAGTCATTACTGCTTTGTCCGAATTGAAACCTTCTCACAGCTCGCTGGATCTAATCTGACGGGTGAACCGCAAATTTTAATGAAACAGGTGAAAAATGTTGTGCTGTGTTAGATGCGAGTTCGGGTTGGATGCAGAAGAACGCAGGTCTAATCTGTGGTTTACAAAACATCATTTGCAAACAATTACAAGATGATTCAATGTAAAATCCATGGTTTTGCTGCACGTGCATTCCCAGAAATCTCTGCCACTTTCATTTTCAAACCACGTATACAACGCCCTGCAGCTCAAAGTGACTCCCAACAAGCTGAAAAGAAAATTAGCGAGTGGAGAGTGCAAAGTTGTGGCTCTTTTTTGGCTCTCGGACTGATTTTCATTCAGGTGCCGGTGTGTGTTTATATTGGGTTGGATCGGGTGCGGAATTTTATTTCAATTCTGTCTGAAAACAGGTCGGGTGCGGATTGAGATATGACGGGTACAGGCGGGTGTGGTTTGTCAAAATCACACCCGTGCACGACTCTGACACAGTGGCCCATTGAGTGTCACCCTGTCAGTGAGAGCTACAGTAACACGTATGTGCACTGGAAAATATGAAAGTGATAAAAAAGTTTGCCAGACAAAATTATTCCCTCTTTACCTCCAAAGGACAACTGTATGAGTCTGGAGCATGTAGAAGGCTCTGGGTTTGCTCTAGTTCGATGTAGATGTGTCGTGTGAAGACTGCTGTGTGTAAATTTGGGATTATACTGTTTGAAGGCACTCTGGTTCTGTTATCCCTCGACATGTTCTGAGCATTTCTGCAGTCAAATTGCTTTCGTTACAACTGCAATCAAGGCAAAGCAAGTATATTTGTATACCAGACATGGGGACTTGAGACTTAGTGACTTGGACTCGAGTCGACTCGAGTCGCTGTTTTTATGACTTGTGACTTGACTCGACAAAAAGTGAAATACTTGAGACTTGACTCGGACTTGGAAGTACAGGACTTGGGACTTGACTTGACTTCAGACACGATGACTTGAATGACTTGCGTGTTCACATCATGTTTTCAATATAAATTGTAGGCTATAAATGTCTGTATTTCATTATTTAATGTTCGCCGAACTCATGAATGCGGGCAGATAAATGCTGTGACGCCACGCCCACTCTGCCAGGGCGACCTTATGCAGCACACCTCGAGCCCACACACACACGTTGTCCAGTTCACGTTGTCCTGTTGACATGTCAGCCCCTCCGAGAGTAATAACTTTCGGCTTCAAAGACTTCAATCAAGACGGTAAACGGCGAACTGCGGAGTGCAAGATTTGCCACGCAAAAATTTCGGACAGCCAGACCACCACGTCAAATTTCATACGCCATTTGAAGAGCCATTCTGCCCAGTAAGTACGATTAGCTGCTACAAACTCTTTAGCTAATTGTTAGCTAATATAGCCGCTGCACAGGGTGTCATTGCGAAATTCTTACAGTGAGACGAGAGGTTAGTGTAACTTGCGTCAGTGATGCTTCATTCATTTACTGTTATAAACACTGCCGTATGTTTGAATTAAAAGAATGCATTTGTGATAGTTCCTCTGATATGCGTAGTCTACCATACAACTGACAGCGCAAGAAAGACAAGCCAGGCATCTTGATCTAGGAGCTATGGGTAAACGGGCTATACAATTGATAAAATAAGGTAGCTGAACATACTGCTAGACTAAGCGGCAAAGTTGAGGAGGACACATGCACTGTGATCAAAACTTGTCTTTGCCAACAGTCTCAGTCTGCATATAACTTGGCAATGTTGGCAAAAGGGCACGTTCCGCGCTTGGCGGCAGTGTGGTCGCTTCAGGGGGATCCTGTCCTTCTCACAGGCATGTAGATCGTTGTACATGACTTGGTCAAAAAGTCATGCCAGTAGTCTCTAAATCAAAGTTGACAACAGTGTGAATCCTATCTTATCATTAAGACACCAAAGACGACAATTGTGTGAATTTATTCTTTTGTAAGTTTTTTTTTTATTTTGTAGTTTTTAAAGTAACGTTTTAGTATTAAAACAAACATGGCCTTATTGCCCTTTTTTATCTTAATTTTAACCAGATCTGATTCTATGTGAGGTGCAACCTCATACAACATCCCAGAGGCCTGAATTCCAAGAGGAGGAAAGTGAAAACCCGGAAGAAGACAGCACTGGCTTATTCTCAGGCTACAGAAAACGTCGCAAGCAGGACCCAACCACCAACCCAGAGACACAGCTAAATAACTATTTTTCTCTTTGTTGTGGGCAGCCTTGTCTGTCCTTCTGGGATGCAAACAGGGCTGTCCTCCCTGCCCTTTTTCCTGTTGCAATGAAGGCTTTATCAGTGCCAGCCTCAAGTTCACCAGTGGAAAGAGTCTTCAGCCATGGTGGAATCATTATGAGACCCCATCGTGCTCGGCTTTCAGATAAGACCCTGTCTAATCTTTTATTTTGCAAGTGCAATACCTTGTAAAAAGAGAATAACTGATGGATAGTGTGTGTGTGTGTGTGTGTGTGTGTGTGTGTGTGTGTGTGTGTGCGGGTGTGTGTGTGTCTGTGTGTGTGTGTGTGTGTGTGTGTGTGTGTGTGTGTGTGTGGGTGTGTGTGTGTGTGTGTGTGTGTGGGTGTGTGTGGAGAAATGTAATGTGTAAAGTTTAATATTAAGCTATTTGTTTTAGCTGTTACAGAAAGCATGTGAGAGAAGTGTGCTGTTATAAATAACAAAATTATCACTATTTATCACTAAGATGTGTTTTACTGAACATGAGTATTTACAATACAAATATTTTACAACAGGTTGGGCCACATTATCCAGTGGTGATTACTTAAACTTTCTTATATTGCCTTTCACTTTATGAAGATCATATTCTGCAACTAAAATTACAATACGCCAAAGGTGACTTGACTTGGACTTGACTTGACCAATTACATGACTCGACTTGACTTGACTTGACATAGCCTGAGACTTGACTTGACTTGCCCAAGAAAAAATACTTGAGACTTACTTGGGACTTGAAGGTAAAGACTTGAGACTTACTTGAGACTTGCATATGTGTGACTTGGTCCCATGTCTGTTGTATACCATTTGTTTATGGTAAGTCCCTGTGCTGCCAGTTGTTGTAGTGCTAACACCAGATCCCAGTATGTTCAGCCATTATATTAAAGATGATTTAAAATTAAAAACAAAACTGAAACAAATTCAACTTTTTAATGCATTGTTTCTGGGGATATAACATTTCCAAAACAATAAAAGGTAACATGGTGATCTAAATATGTATGCAACCCCCCATATAAGTGTAATACCTCCTTTAAGCTCAGTTTCAGTTTTGTTTCCATCCTCCCTCCCTTTGCTCTCCACGCTGGTCACAGCTATACGTAAGGAGGGTCGGAATGGGCCCAAGAGAGATCGCTTAAATTACTCAAACATGCATGGATGACATAAGCGATGTGCAGTGCCGCTCCCGCCTGCAAAGATTTGTAATTTTCACTCCCGCTCCCGCCTGCATCTGTGATATTTTGTCCCCCTCCTGCCCGCAAATCCCGCAAGATGTTTACGTTCACTTTCTTCCTCACAAAAGGTCTTGATTTCTTCATCAGGTTTCTTGATTTTTTTGACGGTAAATGTACCTCTCTTCAAAGAAATGACTTCTGAAACTCTGTGAGATTCACTAGAGGTGCTCTGTTCGTCTTTGAACCTCCATCAAACACGGAGAAGCGAAAAGGAATTGTCTAACATGTGCATGAGATTAGACACCATCTGCAAGTTTAGGCTGCTTAAAATGTTTTCATTAATGCCAAATAAAATATCCAGCGCAGATTATGTATAATAGGCGTACATTAACCATTTGTATTTTACTTTATGCTCATATTTAGTTTGCGGGACTGCAGTTTATCATCCCACCTGCCCATTGCGCTTTCAAAATTTGGGGGTTTTTCGGGTCCGCGGAAGTGCAGGGCTCTAGACGACATCTTAAACTTCTTCAGGCGTGTTTTCGATGACAGAACGATATTGTAACATGGTGGAAAGCTAAAGAAAAAAAAACTATTTGAACCAGTGAAATGGCTAAATTAAGAAACTGCAATTGTTATTTTAAACTTCTTTACTCTTCTACACATCTTACGGTTAAATAAATACAAAAACATTAACAATAGCAGTTAACGCTAATCAACACATTTTTGCGAAGCTGTGCTACACTTCAAAATCACTGCTGCAACAAATTGCCAGTGTGAGTTTGAGTGAGTTGCCAACAGTTTTATATGTTTTGATTACTTCACCACTGAGCTTCTTTGAGATTTCACCTTGAGCTAGAAAAAACTGAAAATACTGTAAATCTAACATAATATTCCCCAGCTCCTCTTCGAATGACCTCTGCTGTAAAATACATTTTTCATACATCATGTTCTTTTTTCAAACCCCTGCGTAGAACTAGGGGCGACAGTAGCGTAAGAGCGTTCGTCCACTGATCTGAAGGTTGGCGGTTCGAATCCTGCTCTTGACGTAAACGTCATTGGTGAGCGGTCAGATCCACTGACCCATTGGCTGATGTCGTTGTGTCCTTGGGCAAGACACTTAACCCCCCTCGCCCCCAGTGTCTGCGTACACTGGTGCATGAATGTGTGTGTGAACGTGCGAGTGGACAAAGATGTGACCATTTACCATCACTAAGTGTAAAAAATATTGTGCTTTTCTCTGCTGTAAATCCATGCTGTGAACCTTTATCATGTTATCACTAGGGTGACCAGATGAGATTGGGTGAAATTTGGGACAGTGTTGGCTGAACTTCGGGATGGGTTGGGGGTCACACAAATATCACGTTAAGAAAAATATTGAGTCACTAATGAGTCGGAATCTTGAACCTGGAGCATCTGCATTAAACACAAAGCAACTTGCAACAGTGAGCTAATCGTCATATAGCGAAAAACTTCTGTGGGGCACTACCTCTCTTCCCTCGGCTCTCGGCTCGGCTCGGCTGTTCGCTTGGTGAACAGAGCGTCCGTCAGGGGCTGTGTGCAGTCGACTCAACCTCTTCACCAACAGTTTTTAATGTTTATCAGAAAATAACTTCTCAGTATTCTAAGTGTAATTTTCAGATCATTTAGGGCCAGATTGGGGATTCGAGACAACAGCTTAAATTTCTGGACGTCTGGTCATGCATTGTGCATCAAATGCTTTTCTTCACAGAGATGTTATTGCTTTGTCTGGACAATGTCACAGTACACTGGAAAAAACAGTCTCTATGTAAGTTAAAATGGCTTAAATTAAGAACATTTTACTTTATTTGAGTAGATTCAACTTGACAACTTGACAAGTAAAATGAGTAGAGTGTTTTTCTTAATTCAAGCAACATTTGATTTTGTTTCTTATTTTCAGTGCAGAATGTTGTTGTTTTTCTTATTTTAAGTGAACCAAGGTGTATTTTCATATTTTAAGTACAAAATGTCAGATCTTACTTACTTCTACAAATCCTTGTAAAACTTTCTTAATTCAAGTCATTTAACTTGACTAGATTTTGTTTTTTGCAGTGTACGGTATTAAACCTTTCTATCTTCATGGAGACCAAACCAGATCAAGTTACAGGTCAGATCTGTGGAGAGGCGACCCCGCTCACAGTCAGAACGCCTGTTTTACTAGACATTTTTGAGCTATAAAACCAGCTGTAATTGAATAAGTGTAAAGTAGAGCTGTTTAATGTCACACTGTGGAACATTTCAGACAAAGCAATGACATGTCCATAGAAACAAGCAGATGATGGACCCCCAGTCAAAATGTTACACAGTGCACCTTTAAATTGCATTTTAAAACAACTTAATAATAGGTACAAGTCTGTGAACTTCTGAGTTTGAAATTTGCAGAACTCAATATGCCATTTCCTGCCTCTTTCCTGCCGCTGCTTGTAGTTGGCCCCTCCTATGAAGAGCTGCTGATCACACTAGCAAATAGCTTTTTTTTGTTTTTTTCATTCATGTCAAATCCAATGTGCATCAACTACAAAAAAAAAAAGAAAGAAGAATAAAGAATGAAAACGGGGGTCGATCGGAGCAATGATGTCTTGAATAAAGAGAATGAAGATGACTCATACAACATGAATCACTCTAAATACAATGGTGAGTAAATGAGAAGGGGAAACTATTATAGCATCATTAAAAGTGCCTATATTACATAGAACTGACTCATGTGTGCTGTAAGCCATGTTATAATGTTGTTACCTCCTCAGAAATGTACCTGGAGTTGTACTTTCTTTCAAATGTTTGAGTGATCCTGCATTTTACTAGCCTGTGTACATCTCTAAAGCTCAGTACGCTCTGTTCCACTTTGAGTTTGAGTTTAGTTTATTTGAAAGGGGACAATGCATAAAACACATGATTACATGTAGTTAAAAAAGCCAGGATTAGCCAGAAGCCTCGTTTTCATCTGTAGTCCTCTGGCCATGATAAAAAAGCAATAAAATATATTATAGAATTAAGAAAGAATAAGACATCACAACATACCACAACAGAACATTTGATCACAACATCAAAACACCAGAGCAGGCTTATCTTTTAGTGTTGGCAGCTGTGAAGGCCTTGTATGTTGGAAGCAGTTTAACCTCCTCAGATACTCACGCTCCTGACTGACCAGACCGACTTACAGAAAGTGCTCCTGCAGAGGAATGAAGCAGTCACCTCTGACAGAGCCTCAAATGACGCTCAGAGCTGTTTCTTTGGCTGATGAACGTTGCCAGAGGATCTGGACTTTATAAATCAAATGTAAAGCCCTATTCGCACGGGATTAGTTTTACCTGTGGGCCTTTGGTGATTTGTAATAATTGCTGAGAATGTCTGAGATCTTAATCCCATGTGAATGCGCCATGTCTGTAATTTGTAAAGTAAAAATTCCACCACAAATGACCTACTATATTTCACCAAACACAGACGTCCGGTGATGATACTCATCCCGTGCGACTGCATGTCAGTGTTTGTTGTTGTAATTGCATCTTTCTGTCTTTTCCTTTTATTTCTGTTTTTTTCCTATATATATATTGCGCGCATATTATATCTCTTTCCAGCTTGAGTAATGGAGGCTGTGGTAGAAATTTTGATTAGCAGTTTTGAGCTTTTTAGGGACAAATTATAATACAGCCTCATAGCCTCTATATTGAAACCGATCCGCAAAAAGGGCAAGAGATGCAAGAGGAGAGACGATTCTTGCAGGATGTTGACCTGGATGACATGTGTGGCAGCATGCAGTAAGGAACTTTTTTTTTTAGCATACTTTATAAATTTACTTACTTACGCAAAAGAGGTAGAAATGGATGTGACGTTACGACATATCCGGTCGTAATTTCAGTAAAATAGAGTAATTTACAGACTTTGCTTAGCCCGTTCGAATGTGCTGCAAGTAACACAGAGGTGGGGCGGTAATTTGCAAATTACCAGACGTCCCCACGTTGGACATATCCTGTGCGAATAGGGCTTAAGTCTGCAAATGTGTGAAGACTGTCCCAGTTTAAGATACTTTTTTTTTTTTTATCGCACAGTGATGATAGTGTGGAGGTTCTGCCTGACTCAGTCATTAGCAGCCTTAGCCTTACCACTGTTTATTTCCCACTGCACATGCAAAATAATAATAATAATGCATCAGTTTTATATAGCGCTTTTCAGGACACTCAAAGACGCTTTACAGAGCATTATTCATTCACTCTGCAGACTGACGGAAGTGAGGCTCCAATCTGCACCATCGGCCCCTCCGACCACCACCACCATTCACGCACACACCACTTTCATACTAGGCAATGTGGATGATGTGTCTTGCCTAAGGACACTACGACAGTTTTTGCCACTGGCCCCACTGTGGCACCTGGAATTCCCAGTGTCTCCCATCCAAGTACTAACCAGGCCCGGCCCTGCTGAGCTTCTGAGATCTGACGGGATCAGGCTTTGACGAGCCGGTATGGCCACGAAAGCCCAAAAGACTTGATCACATTTTCTAATTCCATTTATTTGCGAGTAAATTATATTTTTTGAAAATGCTAAAAAAACACAGTCCAGAACCATTTTTTTTCCAACAACTTTCAGTTTCTCTTCTTCACCGTCAGTAGTCAATCTTCACTTGTTGCTTCTGGCGGCCACTGGAGTCGACAATCGAGTCTTTTGGGCTTTCATAACGCACAGTGGGAAATCAACAAGCTAATGCTAAGGCTGCTTATAAAGTTGTTTTATAACGTTTCCAGACACTAATGAGTGAGCCAGGCAGAGTGTTTCGTTTGTTAGACTCGTAGCTGTTGTAAGATGGGTTAGAAAGTGGTGTTAAGCCTCTTCTGTGCAAATTGGCGTTTTAAGCTAAGAACTTGCCCCCATCACTACACTAGCTTGTTATCTTGACAGGTTCACTACCACAGCGAGATCTCTGCCGAGGCAACACTGATCTGTGCCGTTTTTTTGGCTTCTACCAGTATTTGACCACCTCTAGCAACGGACTTTAGCTTCAAATGTGCCGGAGTTCCCCTTTAACATGAATGAAACTAAACACAACTCTAGGTATGTTCGTGATAAGGACAAAACATTATAACCGAACAGAAAATAGAGCTTTAAAAAATTCAGCTTTGCAAAATAAGCCACAGTTATCGATGAAGTGAGTAGACTATAGACCGCACGTTTGTAGGTCAACTGTAGATGGAACAGATGGATGAATGGAAGTCTACCTCGCCTGATTCCTATTTGACAAATACAATATAACCCATTGTGCCCACCTGCGCTTTGTCCAGACCTATCCAGAAAACCATGGTAACTTTATTGCAGATAAATTGCTCAGTGGCCGCTGCTCTGGCCTCTCCGCCCGGGCCCGGAGACACAAAGGCTCTCTGCTAACTGTAGGGGGTCAGGGTGGAATTGCCTCAGCCTGTCGGAGCAGATGTGGAGGGCACCTGCCAAACACCAGCCGGCACTTTCATTTAGAGCCAAAATGGAGTCCGGGTCTGGGCCCACAGTCTGTAATGAACCCGTGCTCACGTCGGCAAGAGCTATTTCAAAGTATAAAAGGAGCTGGACCTGATTTTGACTGTCTTAAAAAAACAGAAGTAGCCGATTTAAAACGATTTGCAGTGCGGTCCAGTTACTCTTCATTTACTTTGTGCCTTTGTGCATCCAAAATATTTACTGCAGTGAGTTTTTAAGTGCTTTTCATAACTTTTAGAGATGGAGCACATTTTTTCTTTATATGGACAATTACATACCAGATGCATCGCTTCAAAAACACCTGTCCATAGGAGGCTTTTAGAAAACGGTGGGTAGAGTGAGAATAATATCATAAATAATATTACTCAAGTCGAAGTACAGTCTTTTTCTTTACTTTCATTATTTCTTTTTATTTGAGCAAATTGTTACACAGTGTATCACAAAAATAACATTTTAAAAAGTACATACAGAAGAAACTACAATTCTCAAAAGGTAAAAATAGTGGAAATTACTCCGGAGTAACTGTTTGGATATAAAATCTGATTTATAATTTAATGTTAATGTAATTTGAAGGACAAAACATTAAATAATGCACAAAATCTGCTATTTTTACAGGAAATCGGTTTGACATCAGTAAATGTAGAGATCAGACCTATGTTCCCACGGCCCAATGGTCCCACAGCCCAATAGTCCCACGGCCCATTGGTCAAACAGCCCATTGGTCCCACATCATTAAGACTTAAAAAAAAAAAAATTAGGCCCAATGGTCCCACAGCCCAAGAGTCCCACAGCCCAATGGTCCCACAGCATATTCCCAATGTTCCATGTTCCCACATTTCTAAGAAAAAAATCTAATTCAGGCCCTATGTTCCACAACTAACCCTAACGCCATGGGACCATTGGGCTGTGGGACCATAGGGCCGTGGGAACATAGGGCCGTGGGAACATAGGGCTGATCTCTACATTTAAAGTGCACCGTCTTATAAGGCGACAAAAATAAAGGACTTTAATTGCACCTTATGGTCCGAAAAATACAGTAATGTAATATGTCACTCAAATACAATATTGGTGCTTTTCAGATGGTAGATGGTTCGTGGCCATACCGGCTTGTCAAAGCGCTATATAAAACTGATGCATTATTATTATTATTATTATTATTATTATTATTATTATTGTAGAATCTGAGTCAGTTTTTCCTGTTCATTACATTGTACCGTGCAGTGAAATATCCAAAAGGTAAATTCACAAATGCTGATCATTTCTATTAGTCCCTAGAAACACAAATGTTGAAATCTAATATTGCTAACATAAAGCTTTGTTACTTGCAGACTTCCAGTGGGAAGAGTGACCAAAAAGTCCTGTCAATAATCATACCGTTGTTGCACTGTTTTCCTATAACCTCCTGTGTATAATGTTTAGTACTTATTTTGACTTCTTTCACACTTGTCTCTTGCTCTTTTTTGCTACTTATTTAGAATTTATTATTACCATTTATGTTTTTCTCTTTGTTATTATATTATATTATGAAGAGTGAACTGCTGTGTCCAAATAATTTCCCTTGTGGGTCAGTAAAGTTTGTCTAAGTATAAATCAAAAGTACGGACGCTGGGGGGGCTCACAACAAATGCAAACGTCGCAACACAACACAACAAAAAAGTCACAGGGGAAATGGCCGTGGGACTCAAGCGAGGAGGATCAAGCAGGAAGTGAATGGAGTTGAAGAAGAAGAAGAAGAAGTGAACGAAGTTGGAAACGGAAGTAAAAGTAATTTATTGTTTTGTTTGATCCTCCTCGCTTGGTCTGTCGGAAAATAGTCCGACAGTCACTTCAGTTGTGGCTTTTTTTGGTGGTGTTGGTGTTTGTTGTGAGCCCTCCCGGTTTCCATAAAAAGGGACTAAAGTATGCCGAGTATAAAAAGTACTTTGAAAAGTATGACGTCTTTAAAAAGTTACTGTAAATGTAACTGTTACGGGCCAGGGATGGCTAGGGATGCTGGCACAGTAACAAGTAAATGAAGGTTAAAAGTGGTTTTACCGGATATGTAGAGAAAACATTTCCTACAGCATTATGTGTACAATGCTCCTATCACACTGGTAAACTGGACCCAGATGGACCATTCAGACAGCTCCAACAGGACGTATGTGCGGCTCTGGCACTGTGTTTCTCAATGGGAAAGCCGATCAAACTCGCCTGGATGTGTTTAGCCACTTGTATCAGGTCTACAGTGAAACAGCAGAACAGGCTTGGATTTACCGTATTTACAGACTGACTACAGTAAACGCCAGGATTTCAAAAGTAAATTTCAATTTAGAAGCAACTCTGCAGCCGCATCTTGAATCTTGTGGAGTGCCATAAGATGCTGTATGTAAAGCTCCGCCCCCTCCACCACCGGCTCTATTTGTGCTCAGCCCATTGGTCTGACAGCCCCATAGTCCGAAAATGGACCAGTGAGGAGAAATCCCATTAGTCCGACTGTACACAGTAGACATGCGGGGAGGACTTGTAATGTGCTGAGGATAAAACGTTCATATATTTGGAGTGTGGGCGTTATTCTCGTTGGTTTAGAGCCACAAACACCAGAACAAGAAAATCTAAGCCATGTCATTAGCGGTGCATAAATATATACACACCACAATCACCGAGCCGAGAGCCAGGACTAACCCGGGACTGAACCAGGACCTAGCATTAAATTGAAAATACAACCACACATGAATTTGCGCTGAGCAAACAAATTTAGGTATCAAAAAATAATATAATGTTACATTAGGACCTTATGCGCTGCAGATTTTTTGAATGACGGTCATGAAACTGATACCATTGCTACTTTTTAACACCTCGGGATATCATATTACTGTCCAACCCTAATAGACGGCCCTGTGATGATGAGGAAATGAGTGGCAGCTGCAGGAAAAACAGGGAGGAAGCAAAAGAAGGACCAGAACAGGCTGGGAAATGGAGTTGGACTGGGGAAAAACATGTAAACAAAAGGCAGAACTGCAGACAGCTCCCCTGATTTCAAGCACAGTTGCAAACGCCTGTTAAATATGGCCAGTTTGCAGGTTTACGCCCACAGTCTGGGTCAAATAGATGAAAACCTGGACAAAAGTTAGCCTCCTCGTACAACTCCATTTTTACACCAAGCAGTTGCTAAAAATAACGCTCCAACACATTATACAAACAAATCGCAGCGATACGCATAAATGAACATTATTATTCCTGGCAATTTGAATACTCCATTATATTCCATCCCATTTATTTATTTCTTTTTCCCTGGCATTCAAACGCCAACCAATTTGCAGCTGTCCAAACCTAGCATGATTTCAATTAATGCTAAACAGCTCCGTTTGGGGGGAATAAACACAATTTCAAACATTCCCCTAAGCTCTGTCTCTTCGCTCTTCAAGAAATCTATGCAAATGACGGCGTTTAAGTTCCCCATGCGCGGAGGAGGAGGAAGAGGAAGAGGAGGAAGATCGCCCAAGAGTCTTAGCCAAGTCAGCTTTGGTGGTTCTTCAAAGTCTCCTCGTTTCTCTCTCTCCATGTGCAGTGTATTGTTGGTGGGCCCACGTGTTCGCTGGCTTCTCAAACGTGTCACGGATCAGGCAGGACCGTGGCTTTTTGTCCCTGTCGGTTTTCCAAGTGGGATTTCGTATTGATTTTTTCCCCCCTATTTATGTGTATGTTCAATCAAAGAGAAATATGGACGGCCGGGTCGATGCAAGACTGTGTGGGCTGCTACAACTTGCTGCAAAAATAGAGAATCTGAACATTTTTATTCAGAATATAAATGTATGTTTTTTTTTACTGGTTATTTAAACGTGCTTTGTGTAACTTTTCTGCTGCAGGGAACGTCAGATGCTTTTTTTCCCATGGAGATGTTATTCCTTTGACTGGGATGTTTCACAGTATGTTCATGGAAACCAAACCAGACTCAAGTTACAGGTCAGATCTGTCCCAAAAATCTGACATCATTTCACAGGCCAATAATTTTGGTAATTCTTGTTGAAATAACCTCAAATTTTCAGAGTGTATAGAAACCGATCAAGTGTTACGGTCCCAGGCCTCCAGTTCTTTGATTTGTGTTGTGTGTGTTTTAATTTCTTATTTTGTCATATGGATTCCTGCTGTGTGAGCCCTGGTCCCTGATTGGTGGGGCCCTTCAACACTTGGCCACGCCCACCTCACCTCCAGCCTCCTCCCCCTGTTTAAGGAGATTTGCTTCACCTGTTCAGGGCTGCTGGTCTTCGCGGTCACTCTGCCATTTTGTGTGTTTGTGTCTCTTTCGTGTCAGTCATTTTGTTTGTATTAGTACGTGTCTGATTTTGTTGGTTGAGACACTTGGTTAGTTTAGTTTTTTGTTTTGTCACTTGCTTCTGTTTGTCGGTTTATGTGATTTTACTTTGGGACACTTGTGATTTAGTTTTGTTTGCGTTCCTTAGTTTAATTTTTTTTTTTGGCACAACTTGAAAACTTGTTAGTCCTTTTATGCTGTTTCTTAGTTATTTTGTGTACATATTTCAGCATGTTTTGTTTTGTTACCTTGTACATTCCTTTTAATTAGCAGAGCTGGGTTATAACATTGAGATTTTATATTTAATGTTTTATTTTTGTTCTGTTTTCAGGTTGAGTCGTGCCGTTCTCCCAAAGAGAAGACATTTTGCATCTTGGAATCTGCTCACACACACTCACCCAAGACTGTGCAGGAAAAACTTCACCAACTGGAAAACAAAAGTCCCATAACAAACTCATGATGTTCAACACCTAAAGTGTTCAGTTTCACTGAGCTAGACTTTTTTGACTTGTACCTAACTAGAAGTGAACACTTCAGAGTCTCAGAGTGAGTGGTTTTACTGTAGACAGGAAACAGCTGAAGCACTGATGTGTCCGAGTCCGACCCGAGCCCCAACATAAGTTCTAAATATTTGTCTGAACACATCAGGTTCTTGGAGGGTTTCCACGCTCTAGTTGAAACCTCAGTAAAAAAAGATTTTGTCATTTTGAACCACAGACTGTACTGAACAAATGTTTTGTAGGACCTGGAAGTCGTGTGTGACGTCAGACTTACAAGCCGGATGGTGATATGCTATTATGAAGGGTGGTTTGGTCCTTTATATATCCATCCATCCATCCATCCATCTTCTCCCACTTTGCTTTGCAGCTTGCTGCCCAATCCTCATAGCACCTGACCCCCCCATGAACCCCTCTGTGAGTGATGAGCCCACAGGAGGAATCCTCTTCCTTTAAATATATTGTAAGGAAAACAGCCTTTTCCTCACGTGTTCGTTAGTTTCTGCTTAGACAAAAATACACTTGAAACAGAAATAAAGTCCAGATAATTTACTTATTCAAATATTAGAAAGCCACACTTGTACAAGGAGTCTGTGCCGACATTCCCATGCGGAGACTGAGTATTTACGCCTATACAATTACTTTTATACACAAACTATTGTGGGAGGCGACCGTAGTTTAGACTTGGCGCCTCTTCGTTGGTGCACAGGTCAGCCAGGCCTCTTGGCACGTCGCACAATCTTATCAGACGTGACCAGCATCCCCCGGATTCATCTTACTCCCCTTACGGGAGGATCTCACTGGTCTGATCAAGGTGGCGAGTCATGAGTCAGCACATCCCTATCAATAAGTCCTTGCCCTATTTAGTTAATTGATTAGAGCTATAGAAAGAAAATAGGATATCTTGTACATGAACTGAACCTATCTGTGTTTAATCAGCTGTAATCTAGTTTTCTGTCATAGTATAGTGAACTATAGCAATCAGTACATGAATTACATCATAGCAGTAGTTATACCAACTGAGCCTGATTATTTGCCCGAACAATATTAACTTCAAATTATAAATCAGATATTGCATTCTGACAAGTAACCTTTTACCGTTAAGATACTCTTACTTGAGAAGCTTTTTTCACACTACTTTGAACATCTACTTCTATATTATTTTGAAATAATTCTACTTTTACAACAATTTCTAGCTCCTCTGGCCACCGTCGCCCCATACTTCCATCTCTTCTCTATAATTACCTCAGCACTGCCTTTCACATTTCCACAAAGGTAAGCCGTGATGCAACATGACTGACACATGAAATGGTCTGTTTTCTGTGTCCGCCTTCTGATGAAATGCCTCGCCAAGACAATGACGTCCAGAATGCCAACAGTTCAACCCCCGACTATTTATACTGCGCTGGGTGGAGGAAGGCAGCGTTCATCTCCAAGAGTATTTTTCTGTTTATGAAATTGGCCCTCTTTAAATTGCCATTTCATCATCATTACTGTCTCTGGTCCATTATAACCTCCAGCAGTGCTCCAGTCGGCCACTATCTGCCACCTCATATGCAAAGTTTAAGTCGGGCTTGTCAAGATACCAATTCTATACTTAACAATCATGTTATCTTGGGCAGTTTTGTTTTGGACATTATGTATTAGTCTTATAGATTAAAGATTATAAGGGCTATTTTACGTCTAGGGGGTAAGGCAATTTTAGTACATTTGTTATCACCTGGATTTTTTTTTCTTAATTTTGCGATTAAAACTCCCCTTTTACCCTAGAATGAAGTATACATAATTTTTATTCAGTACAACCTGTTATTTAAGCTACAGGACCAGAAATAGAGATGAAAAAAATAAATGGAAAAGAAATTCACACTCTTTCATACAAAACACACAGCAAACATGTTTAAACAACTTGCTTAATTTAGGGACTTGGCTACAAAAGTACACAATATCAAGTCTGTAAGTAAACTAAAAAATACCCTTATTGCCTCAAAACAAAACAAAAAGTGCAATCGCCCCATTACTTTACTGATGTCAGTCATGGAAACAGCTCCTGTCAGGTCCAGGACCACATCACTTTCTGCATTTCCATGAAGTTTATTACATTTGGATTTGTACATTTTGACTAAAGTAAACCTTTCAAGTAAAAATAGCAAGGGATGCATAATTTACGCAGACCAATATGCATAATTTGCCATTTATTTCAGAAATAACTGCACGTAGAGCGGCTTTTTTAATTGTCACGAACACAGACGCTCAGAGGTGTCGACCATCTTGACTCCCTTCACTCTTTGGCAAAGTTTGGGCCAATGAAAATGGCTGGAGCGCATGAGTTTGGCGGAAAACAAAGTTCCTATTGGACACTCCTTATTGGACACTCCTTATTTTCCTTATGTCATCATGTAGGACACTGCAGGCATGTGATCCTCAGGAAGCCGCAACTCTCAACTTTTCAAGGACAAAAGTAAGTTTCTATTGTTTATGGTTAGAAAGTTACGCACGGGTATATAAAACATATTCCCAGGTATCGTATGAATACTGTCGGGCTGGAAAGGTGAACTGGCAGCACATAACATATTAAGATCAACATTTTACCTTTTTACTGTAATGAAATGCTATATTCACTGAAAACGTTTTAACATGTTTTATAAGTTTCACTTTTGTTTTTGATGCTCTTGGTCCCCCCTCTCTTTGCTCCCAGCTCAAAGTCACGCCCCCTTCAGAGCGCTGGCCATTTTATGACATATGAAAAATATATTCCATAACTGTAGCGTTGTGCCAATATGGCTTTATGATGCAGCTGAATCCTGTGTGTATCCCAGTCTAAGTAAAGAAATCTTAGAACATCCCTAGAGACTGAAGGATTTTGAAAAGACAAATTAGGAACATGGCTACTGTCAAAATTATGTGGACAGATTCTCCTTAGCAAATATAACCGGCCTCATGCCAGGCTGATATGTGTGCAGCACTTTGAATTGAAGTGATTTGAGAAAAAACAAAATTTTTGAATATGGCTGAAGCGCTACAAAAGCTGCACAATCAAACCTTTGTTACATCCAGTTGAGAGAAAAGCACAGACATCTTCTCTGTCCACAAAAGCACTTACATTCAATCTGTATTTTCACAAAAATAGACTGAAATACGTCTGTCACCGTCGCTTGTCGTCATCCGTTTGCTGCTCTGTGATTGGTCCACCATCCAGCGTCCAGGCCCCATCGCACCCATAAAACGTATATATGAGTGGACTGAGTGAGTGTTACGTCACCTCAGCATCACTCAAATGAGGCTCCTGATGCTACAGTTACAGGAGCGAATTAGGATCCAGGCTCCATATTTGGAAATCCGACCGTGAGTATCATAGTAACCACCTGAGCCAATCATGATTTAGGTCGTTAAATGTGCCGCCCTCCTCATGGCAGAGCGGAGATACTCTGAATCATTCTGCACAGATCGTTGTATTTCAGTGATTCTTGAGAATAATAAGGAAACTTTTAGCTTTTATCATCAAACTTTAAATAGTAAGTTTAACTCATTGATTTACATTCTGCTACATGTGAACAATAGTCGCAATTTAACAAAATTCACTTTACTTTATGCTAATTAAATTAGGCTAGTTAAGATTCTAGTAACGTTACCTATTGTAATTGTTGAGATATTTTGTCATTTTATTTCAAAAATAGTCAATCGGGGCAGGAAAGCGAGAAGGGAACTTACTTAGAGAAACACACTAGCTGTCAATCAAACCTGTTGCTAACACGAGGCAGCAACAACCTCAGGGAATGAAGGCATCTGATTGGTCGATTATTTATGTTCATATCTTGATTTAGGAACAAAACAGTGAAAAGAAATTCAGGATCCTGTGTCGCGGGTTCATACGAACATTTTAAGACCAAAATGACGAGGTCCCAGCAGCAGGTACAGAGAGAGATCCCAATGTGAGTCAATGGGGAAAAAGGGAGAAGGAGCTGGAAGAGCCTTCTGGAGCATTTCCTGTTTGGCACACAGCAGCTAACGCTTTAGCTATGTCCACTCATATATATGGTCTATGATCACACCAGCGTTTTTAACAATTAACTTAATTTATTTGCAAACTTTGACGGGCACGCTTCGTTCCCTGGGCTTATGGGGAAAGTTGGAAATGTGTAAACGCCTGTTCACAAGGAAAACTATTTTTATTTAAGTCAATTTAGCTGCTTTATACGCTTCAGGAATAAAAGTTTGCTGTCGACATCTTGAGTGGATTTGGAAGTACGTTTCATAAATACTTTGGAGTCCATTAGGAGCGGGTTGGATAATATTATTTCAAAGCCGAGCACAGCAGCACTTTATTAAAGAGTGGTGAACAGCTCCACAGAGACATGATGCAAACACTATTTATAATGTAGTAATGTGATAGTAACAGTACAGCACTTCTCCAATACTAATTCTGCTCTTAGTATTCAGCGACATAACAGCAGAGAGTGGGTTTAATCCAAGCTGATTTTCATAACTGAATTGTAAACATACGTACATCTATTTTTTCACATCTGACGGTGCAGTGATTTGAGTAAATGTCTTAAAAAACAAAAAATCAGCCTTATTACAGAAGACCTATAAAACACACAACTCTAATTAAAGGTGTACCTGATTTTAAGTTAAGTTATTCCTCACTTTGCTCGTTATTTTTGCATAATACCTCCTCTTAGGTATGAGTATAGGAACATTTTTAAGCAAGTGACATGAAATCCCTTTTGTATTGGTAGTTCAATGCATTAAAAACGACATTTGTATCAGATCAGGATCACAAAACACACTACAGAGCTCAACAGAGAGTGCCAAACCCAATTCCGAAAGTCAATTACTCATTCATTTTTCCCATAGACATTCCGGGGAAAAAAAGGAAGTGAAAGAAACCTTGCTCAGGGCTAATGAGCTACGTGTTGAATAATGAGCGCAGGATTTTTTTATTATTTATTATTTAAAATCTGTTTCTGAAGCTTTATGAACTGCTACGTTATTAAAGCATTTTGCAGGACCTTGTGTTTTAAACGTGCACTGTGTAACGTTTCTAATGTCCGCTTGTCTCCATGGAAATATCATTGCTTTGTCTAGAATGTTCCACAGTATAGATCGGGGGTGCCCACACTTTTTCAGCATGTGAGCTACTTGTACTTATATCAGTTGTGGTGGAACGGTACTTGGACTTAATGATCTTCATGTAGGAAAAGGCCGGCTCATAAATAAGTTATTTTAGATCTAGCTCCATTTTATATGTTAATTTAATCTTAAAATAAACCAAGCAAACTCTACTGCACTTAAAACACTCTGAGCCCCCTTTTTGGACCCTCATCCACAGTTTGAGAATCCTTTTTTAAGAGAACTTCCACTGGCACTGGTACCAAACCCACACTGTACAGATGCATTTGTGCACTTTTATTGGCAAACTTCAACCACATGTCGCTGTAGGCCTGCTCTGTGTGGTAGGACTGCTCTGTACCAACACTATAACATAAATTTAGATTAGTTTTTGCTTCGCATACTGTCTTGCTCCTCTGATCAGCGCTGTGATGGAAATTTCTTACTTTGTCAGGCTAAAGAATGTATTGTTTTGGTTTAGAGAACTAGTAACTCACAAATTGCAAAAGCATCTCTGTATTCATGGTCACAGGCAGTGGGGTGACCCGCTGTATCTGAGCTTCTTAAGACAGGACATTATGTTCAGTCCTTTTCTATCAGGGTTAAAACAACAGGTTGTTTTATTCATTCTCATTATTTAGAATTATTGGTACACTTGAGTTCTTCTGATCGATGCCCCAGTTTAACCCAGATAAATCGTCTCCTTTTGAGAACTGTTTAGATACTGTAGTATGTATTACCTCATGTTGATGATATGACGTTTGTCGACTGTACAAGAGCCTGTTTTTGTTTTGCCGTTCATTCAGATTAGGGAGAGATGGACCTTGCGTGAGGGACAGATAGGTTTCTTTTTCATTTTCTCTGTAATTGTGCACAATTGCTTTAATAAATCCAGACTCTTTGATTTAAAACACCTTCTCCAGTTTTTATTCTTCTCAGATTTAAAAATCCACAACAGCGCATTGAGGAGGGAGCCTGTGTGTGCTCTACGTGGGGAGGAGAGACAGTGTGAAAAGGCGAGGAGCAGTGTGAAAAGGCAAGGAGCAGGCGAGGACATGAGGCAGATGGACCGAGTGGATGTTTTAAAAAGTTTAACCTGCCCTGTGATACACGCTGCTACACAAGCGGACAAGCTGCACGCGCTGGAATCCCGTGTGGTGACGTGCCCTGCAGTGTCCGCGGGCTCTAGACGACCACACTGGCTGCAGAAACACTCCGCACACACCAGTACAAGTCGATTACCGAAAGCAGCGGCTGTAATGAAATATGATTACACTCGACAAGTGTTAGAGCTCGAGTCCGAAATAAGACTGAGTCCAAGTGCCTGCAAGAATGTTTAAAAAAAATGTCTCGAGACCAAGACCAATCTCGAGTAATATGACACTACGATCTACGATCACGATGGACGTATCAGGAACCCCTGGTATACATTATAAACCGATCTATCACGAGGGAGACAAACAGGTTACAGCTCCTCATGCTGCAGATCTGTAGAGAGTCACTCCTCTTCACAGACACAGCAAAAAGTGGAGTGTTAAAATTGCGGATCTCACAGAATCACTTTTAACACTTTCTCAGGGTTTATATGAGTCCAATCTGTTCTAGAGTTAACACCAGGCGAACCAGAAAAGACCATCAGATCACCCCAATCACCCATTCAGGACTTGTACACATCCCGTTGCTGCAAGAGAGTCATCAATATCATCAAGGACACCACCAGCAGCACACAAACTGTTCTCCCTCCGACCACTGGACAAACGTTATCGCAGCAGCAGAGCAACACTACTGGACTCTGCAACAGCTTCTTCCCACAGGCCATCGGGCAAATCCGCGAACTCAAGATAATCCCACGAACATGCTTTTAACTGCACATCGGAGTTCGGTTTGGTGAAATCGCAATTTTGTTACAGGGTGGAATTGACAATAAAGTTCAGTTTGACTTTGACTATATTAACATTTTGAGAGTAAACGGATAAAACCAGGAAAGTCCCATTGCGGTTACTAATCTTTTTCAAGGGAGTCCTGGATAAGACAGTGGTGCAACAATACAGAATATTACAGGACACATTTTAGGCAACAATTTCATAAGACTATTTAAAACATTTACAATCCATGGATTTCATTTCCAAACCTTTGAGCAATAGTTTAAACTGTCCTATTGGAACCATCCATCCATCCATCCATCTTCTCCCGCTTAATCCGGCTGGGTCGCGGGGGCAGCGTGCTGCCCAATACTCATAGCACCTGACCCCCCCTATGAACCCCTCTGCAGGTGGTGAGCCCACAGGAGGGTGGACAACATGGTCCTTGATGTTAGTTCATAGGGGTGCGGGCATGTTTTAGGTTGATGGGGGAAACCGGAGTACCCGGAGGAAACCCATCCAGACACGGGGAGGAACATGCAAACTCCACACAGAAAGGCCCGGGCGACCCGGGGATCGAACCCGCAACCTTCTTGCTGTGAGGCCTGAGTGTTGCCACTCAGCCACCGTGCCGCCGCCTATTGGAACCAGTTCTCCTGATTTCTCCTCCTGGATCCTGGTTATCCTGATTTAGCTAAACAACACACAGAGGTGTTTTGTTTTGACACTTTATTTGAGTTCATTTAAGATGAAATTATGTACAAAACTAGTTCAAACTGGTCTTCTCTGGCGAGAGTTTGAAGTGGTGGGATGGACGTCCCAAAATTAACATTAAGGGAAGTTAAATGAACACTAGGGGAAGTTAAATGAACACTAGAGGAAGTTAAATGAACACTAGAGGAAGTTAAATGAAAACACTAGAGGAAGTTAAATGAACACTAGGGGAAGTTAAATGAACACTAGGGGAAGTTAAATGAACACTAGAGGAAGTTAAATGAACACTAGAGGAAGTTAAACGAACACTAGAGGAAGTTAAACGAACACTAGAGGAAGTTAAATGAACACTAGAGGAAGTTAAATGAACACTAGGGGAAGTTAAATGAAAACACTAGGGGAAGTTAAATGAACACTAGGGGAAGTTAAATGAACACTAGAGGAAGTTAAATGAACACTAGAGGAAGTTAAATGAACACTAGAGGAAGTTAAATGAACACTAGAGGAAGTTAAATGAACACTAGGGGAAGTTAAATGAACACTAGAGGAAGTTAAATGAACACTAGAGGAAGTTAAATGAACACTAGAGGAAGTTAAATGAACACTAGGGGAAGTTAAATGAACACTAGAGGAAGTTAAATGAACACTAGAGGAAGTTAAATGAACACTAGGAGAAGTTAAATGAACACTAGAGGAAGTTAAATGAACACTAGAGGAAGTTAAATGAACACTAGAGGAAGTTAAATGAACACTAGAGGAAGTTAAATGAACACTAGGAGAAGTTAAATGAACACTAGGGGAAGTTAAACGAACACTAGAGGAAGTTAAATGAACACTAGAGGAAGTTAAATGAACACTAGAGGAAGTTAAATGAACACTAGGTGAAGTTAAATGAACACTAGAGGAAGTTAAATGAACACTAGAGGAAGTTAAATGAACACTAGAGGAAGTTAAATGAACACTAGGAGAAGTTAAATGAACACTAGAGGAAGTTAAATGAACACTAGAGGAAGTTAAATGAACACTAGGGGAAGTTAAATGAACACTAGAGGAAGTTAAATGAACACTAGAGGAAGTTAAATGAACACTAGAGGAAGTTAAATGAACACTAGAGGAAGTTAAATGAACACTAGGAGAAGTTAAATGAACACTAGGAGAAGTTAAATGAAAACACTAGGGGAAGTTAAATGAACACTAGAGGAAGTTAAATGAACACTAGGAGAAGTTAAATGAACACTAGGAGAAGTTAAATGAACACTAGGAGAAGTTAAATGAACACTAGGGGAAGTTAAATGAACACTAGGAGAAGTTAAATGAAAACACTAGAGGAAGTTAAATGAACACTAGAGGAAGTTAAATGAACACTAGGAGAAGTTAAATGAACACTAGGAGAAGTTAAATGAACACTAGGGGAAGTTAAATGAACACTAGAGGAAGTTAAATGAACACTAGGAGAAGTTAAATGAACACTAGGAGAAGTTAAATGAACACTAGGAGAAGTTAAATGAACACTAGGGGAAGTTAAATGAACACTAGGGGAAGTTAAATGAACACTAGAGGAAGTTAAATGAACACTAGAGGAAGTTAAATGAACACTAGAGGAAGTTAAATGAACACTAGAGGAAGTTAAATGAACACTAGAGGAAGTTAAATGAACACTAGAGGAAGTTAAATGAAAACACCAGAGGAAGTTAAATGAACACTCGGGGAAGTTAAATGAACACTAGGGGAAGTTAAATGAACACTAGAGGAAGTTAAATGAACACTAGAGGAAGTTAAATGAACACTAGAGGAAGTTAAATGAACACTAGAGGAAGTTAAATGAACACTAGAGGAAGTTAAATGAACACTAGGAGAAGTTAAATGAACACTAGAGGAAGTTAAACGAACACTAGAGGAAGTTAAATGAACACTAGAGGAAGTTAAACGAACACTAGAGGAAGTTAAATGAACACTAGAGGAAGTTAAATGAACACTAGAGGAAGTTAAACGAACACTAGGGGAAGTTAAATGAACACTAGAGGAAGTTAAATGAACACTAGAGGAAGTTAAATGAACACTAGAGGAAGTTAAATGAACACTAGGGGAAGTTAAATGAACACTAGAGGAAGTTAAATGAACACTAGAGGAAGTTAAATGAACACTAGGGGAAGTTAAATGAACACTAGGAGAAGTTACTGTAAATGAACACTAGAGGAAGTTAAATGAACACTAGGGGAAGTTAAATGAACACTAGGGGAAGTTAAATGAACACTAGTGGAAGTTAAATGAAAACACTAGGGGAAGTTGAATTAACTTCAGCCATATCAACTCGAAACTCCATTTAACCCCATTTGGCGGCACAGTGGCTGAGTGGCAACACTCAGGCCTCACAGCAAGAAGGTTGCGGGTTCGATCCCCGGGTCACCTGGGCCTTTCTGTGTGGAGTTTGCATGTTCTCCCCGTGTCTGGATGGGTTTCCGCCGGGCTCCGGTTTCCCCCATCAACCCAAAACATGCAGCACCCCTATGAACTAACATCAAGGACCATGACGTCCACCCTCCTGTGGGCTCACCACCTGCAGAGGGGTTCATAGGGGGGGTCAGGTGCTATGAGGATTGGGCAGCAAACTGCCCCCACGACCCAACTGGATAAAGCGGGAGAAGATGGATGGACCCCATTTAACCTTCAAATAGTTAAAATAATACATTTTGTATTGAAAACAACTCTGAAATATTTTACCCTGACATTTTAACCTCCAGTTTTTGCCGTGGAAGGAATTACTTGTCTTTTTGAGCAATAAAGACACCTATAATGAATAAATGCTATTAAACTATATGTTTAATGTCATATCATGGACCTTTCCATGCAACGCAACAACAATAATCCATGGAGACAAGCCAGTAGCTGATCCCTCACTAGAAAAGTTGCACAGTGCACCTTTAAATGTGCTTGCTTGGGCTAAAAAAACAAGTATTATAATAACATTAGCCTCTGCGATGTCTTTGAACTGTAAATATTTGAAAGTCTATGGGAAAAAAATAATGTAAAATTGACTTCCACGACCAGAGCAGGCACTCACTGTAAACTATCTCAACTTTTTAATATTCAAAGTACTTCAAAGTACTTCAGTGCATCTCCCCAAAGCGTACCTATCTGTTGTGTTGGCATTATAATTGAACAGTGGAGTACAATAGCAGTACTTTTGGGTGTACTTCTTCATCCGGCCCCCTGTGCAGTTGTGCTCATAAATTATCCCGGGGAAAACAAAAGGCATAGACCCAGCGTGTCTTCTGCAGGTGCTCACCAAAACGCGAGACTATGACATGAAAACAAAAGCTCAGAGCAGTGACCTATAAGAAACCGCTGCACACCGCGCCTATACGCTCCAGCTAATAAGGCACCGCACAAAGAGTCCTGCTTCAAATGCCATTCATGAATATTACATCGCCTTTAATATACACTGTGTTTGGGAAGGCTCCTATACAAACACAAACTGCAGAAGAACGTGAGTGTAAAGAGATGGTATTATGCAAAAATCTGCTGTTTTTTGGAACCTGCCACCATGTTAAAATGTTCCCTAATCAAAAACATGCCTGAAGTGGTTTTATATGTCAGACCTGCATGTAATCTTATGATTTCTGCTGGGGTTAAGCGTCCCACACAACTATTCTCCATACAAAAGCATTATGTAAAACAATACGCTACAACTTCACAAACCTGATGTGATGTTAAGAGGTTGTTTTATCTTTTTTTTTTTTTTTTAAACAATAAAAGGTAACATGGTGACTAGTGGTGGAAAAGACCTCCATGAAATTGGCCCCCATCAGACTCAAACCTACACAAAAACTGTGTCGTTTGTGCTGTTTTGTGCTGCAAAAAGTTTCGTTTGTGTGATTCTGGTTCTTAAGATATTTGCAGTTTTATTTTCGACCAATGACGTCGTCCAGCCCCTCAAAATGTGAAACAGCCTCAAAACAGGCAGAAAATTATAGAAAACGTTTGTATTTCATTTGTGCTGTGACAATTTTCATTTGTTATTCATTATTATTTCTGCGGCAATTATAGGACGTCATTTCCCCTCAGCTGATGTTTAAAACACCATCTTAAAGCAAAACACGTGTTTGATTCAGCGGCAGCAAGGACGCTACTTGTACCAACAGCAAGCCGAGCACGACAAACAACGCTGGCACCCAGAGCAATGATGTCAACAAAACTAGCGATAGCGACAGAAAATTTTCAATAATATAACTTTTTGATAATAAATTGTGTTTTTGTCAAACTATTTTGGTCTTTGTATGAAGAATAATTAACTGTGATTAATCGTGATGAATCAAAATTCTAAAGTGTGATTAATCTGATTTTAAAAATGTATCATTTGACAGCACTAAAAATAATACATTTAACTACTTACCCGGGCATAAACAAGGCGACGGCCATTCAAAGCCTTCTTGGACCCGAGATATTTGACCCAACCAGACACAAAATAATTCCAGGTTTTTAAAGGCTTTCATTTGGCTCAAGGGAATACGACGTCTGCAGCACCAGATATTTTATTATGTCCATCGCCTCAAAGTCGGACAAATCCTCCAAATTATAAGAAAAGTCTTCTTTCTTCATATCATACAGGTCATAACCAATGTGTTTTTTTTGCTATAGCAGGTCTGTGCCGACCCATTCAACCTTTTTGATACTCGCTGTCGCCCACTGTGCTGTGGTTTGAAGTGGAGCAAAACACTTCCTGCCCCCATCTGGATTTCTCACATCATCAGAGTCATGTAAGACTGAAAAGGTCTTCTCATTCTCTCCTGCACAGTCATTCTTTGTTGTTGTTGTTTCTACCTTTTTGAAATGTTTTACTATATGTGCAAATAAAATACAAATCTCCGTCCAAGCTCCATTCCCTCTTACATATACCTCTTACTTACAAATAATATTTTCAGACTTTTATTAGAACTCGCCAACATCCTTCTCGACACCACACGCAGCATTATAAAGCCAGTCCCCTATAGCGGGCTTGTCTCTCAGCTGCAGTCCTCCCCTCTCCTCTGCGTTAGCTCCACTTTCCTCCTATCTGCTCTTCTGGACATGACAGGCGCCCGGTCAAATCTGTCTGGCCCGTTTAAAGTCGGCTTCAAACGAGCGGCCTGAAATGAGCAGCAGATAGAGACTTAGGAAAATCAATGTGCATGGTGAGCCGGAGAGCCCAGTGTCGGAGCGCAAACCCACGGAGCGCCGATTCGACACGGGCAGCGGGCGCAGTGTTTGAAGAGGCCTGCTGTCCAACTCTGACAAAAAATAACCAATATTCTCTGAAAATACTAATAATATACTATGTTACTGGTCCTATATTCTGCAAAATAGATTCACGTGAGCTTTTAGTCGTGTTGGAATGTTCCTCCTCAAAAACAAACCTGGCCATGTCATGAAGCGGTATGTTTGAAGTTAACAGCTACACTTTTACATTTTGTTTAGTACTGATTGGAAATTCCAAATCTTAAATAATCCAAATGATTCTAGTAAAGGTGTATGGAGTGTAAAAACACAGTGGAGCTCTTCCTGTATTACCACATTCATTAGATGCAAACAGCGCACAGCGGTCTCATCTGTATTGTAAGAGCTGCTTGTTCTGGGCGAAATACATTTTGTTCAAGTACATGAAGTACAAAAATGAGTGCAGCCACTTTATGTTCAGTGTTGGGAAGGTTACTTTTAAAATGTAATCCCCTACAGATTACAGATTACATACCCCAAAATGTAGTTTCTAACGTAATCCATTAAATTACTTAAAGTGAGTAACGTAATCTGAATACTTTGGATTACTTGATATTGTCATGTTTTTTAAAACTACATGAATGTAGCAACCAACTCCTGCAAATTCTTGTTTGGTTTTAGACCTGGTTCAGTCCTGGTTTAGACCTGCTTTAGACCTGGTTTAGTCCTGGTTTTAGACCAGTTTTAGACCTGGTGTAGACCTGGTTTAGACCTAGTGCAGTCCTGATGTTAGTCCCAGGATTAGTCCTGGTTTTAGTCCTGGTTTTAGTCCTGGTGTTAGTCCTGGTGTTAGTCCTGGTGTTAGTCCTGGTTTTAGTCTTGGTGTTAGTCCTGGTGTTAGTCCTGGTGTTAGTCCTGGTTTTAGTCCTGGTGTTAGTCCTGGTGTTAGTCCTGGTTTTAGTCCTGGTGTTAGTCCTGGTGTTAGTCCTGGTGTTAGTCCTGGTTTTAGTCCTGGTGTTAGTCCTGGTGTTAGTCCTGGTGTTAGTCCTGGTTTTAGTCCTGGTTTTAGTCCTGGTGTTAGTCCTGGTGTTAGTCCTGGTGTTAGTCCTGGTGTTAGTCCTGGTTTTAGTCCTGGTTTTAGTCCTGGTTTTAGTCCTGGTGTTAGTCCTGGTGTTAGTCCTGGTGTTAGTCCTGGTTTTAGTCCTGGTGTTAGTCCTGGTGTTAGTCCTGGTTTTAGTCCTGGTGTTAGTCCTGGTGTTAGTCCTGGTGTTAGTCCTGGTTTTAGTCCTGGTGTTAGTCCTGGTGTTAGTCCTGGTGTTAGTCCTGGTGTTAGTCCTGGTTTTAGTCCTGGTGTTAGTCCTGGTGTTAGTCCTGGTGTTAGTCCTGGTTTTAGTCCTGGTGTTAGTCCTGGTTTTAGTCCTGGTGTTAGTCCTGGTGTTAGTCCTGGTTTTAGTCCTGGTGTTAGTCCTGGTTTTAGTCCTGGTGTTAGTCCTGGTGTTAGTCCTGGTTTTAGTCCTGGTGTTAGTCCTGGTTTTAGTCCTGGTGTTAGTCCTGGTGTTAGTCCTGGTGTTAGTCCTGGTTTTAGTCCTGGTGTTAGTCCTGGTGTTAGTCCTGGTGTTAGTCCTGGTTTTAGTCCTGGTTTTAGTCCTGGTGTTAGTCCTGGTGTTAGTCCTGGTGTTAGTCCTGGTGTTAGTCCTGGTTTTAGTCCTGGTTTTAGTCCTGGTTTTAGTCCTGGTGTTAGTCCTGGTGTTAGTCCTGGTGTTAGTCCTGGTTTTAGTCCTGGTTTTAGTCCTGGTGTTAGTCCTGGTTTTAGTCCTGGTGTTAGTCCTGGTTTTAGTCCTGGTGTTAGTCCTGGTTTTAGTCCTGGTGTTAGTCCTGGTGTTAGTCCTGGTGTTAGTCCTGGTTTTAGTCCTGGTTTTAGTCCTGGTGTTAGTCCTGGTGTTAGTCCTGGTTTTAGTCCTGGTGTTAGTCCTGGTTTTAGTCCTGGTGTTAGTCCTGGTGTTAGTCCTGGTTTTAGTCCTGGTGTTAGTCCTGGTTTTAGTCCTGGTGTTAGTCCTGGTGTTAGTCCTGGTTTTAGTCCTGGTGTTAGTCCTGGTTTTAGTCCTGGTGTTAGTCCTGGTGTTAGTCCTGGTTTTAGTCCTGGTTTTAGTCCTGGTGTTAGTCCTGGTTTTAGTCCTGGTGTTAGTCCTGGTTTTAGTCCTGGTGTTAGTCCTGGTTTAGAGGTGTACAGGAGTTTGGAGTGGAATTACCAAAGTAAAAAAGGGATATAGCCCAAAATGTGAAAACAGGAAAACACTGCCATGTAATCCATTTATTTCAACAAAGTAACTGTAATCTAATTACCACTCACTGATACAGTAACTGATTACAGTTACTCATAATTTGTATTCTAATTATGTAACAGTACTACAGATGTAATGCGTTACTCCCCAACACTGTTTACGTAGATGTAACATTCAGATTCTTTTTTCCTGGCTTTTTTGTTTTGTAGGCATTATTTGTTTACTTTTTCTGTGATCTTATTTTAATGTTAGTAGGATTAAGTGTACAATAAATGCAAATCTTTCCACTACAGCTCTGCACAAATAAAATTACAAGATAACAAGGCAAGTTTATTTGTACAGCACAATTTGTTCTCAAAGTAATTACAAGTGCTTTAGAGAATAAGAAATACATTAACATCACAATACAAACAATCAAGCAAGCAAACGTTATTTATAGAGCGCTTTTTCATACAAAAACGCACACACACACAAAAAAAACAACATAAAGTGCTTTACAGTGATTAAAAAAAGAACAGTCCCCCCTTGAGATTACTATCCTGTTTTGAGATTATTATCTGTGACATGAAGGGTTTTTTTTTATTACTACTAAATTGAATCTGGAAACTGTCTTGAAACTGATCTTTTTTTCAATTTGATCTGATCTGGGATGCTAACAATCTGGAACCAAACAAATCAAAACATAAATAATCATCATAAAATTAAAACGAAACATCAAATGAGAGAGAAGAGTGTGGAATGAAAAATTAAAACCTTCAGTCTCACGCACAGCTGAACAGAACCGTTTTGAGCCTGGATTTAAACAGAGTTCAGACTGTTCCAGGTTTTAGCTGCATGAGTCTGAAACTCTGACTCCCCAAGTTTAGTCCTGACTCTGGGACCAGCAGGAGGCTGAACTGTTATTTGGTAACAAAAAACAGTTACACAATGATGAGGCGTCTCGGAGAAGAAGTTGTCGTTGGTTTACTTGACGTACGAACTCAATGATACATTACAGAACAGTGTTATTACGCGTATTCCTGCATATTTATTTTTCACATTGAGATCTGATGTGTTTTTGAGCAGTGTATATAAAATGTCCTCTCACCTGTGGCCACTGCAATGTCAAGCAGTTGGTGACATCACGCACGACTGCCCTGATCACAGACGTGTGTTTCTGATGCAAACACCAGGCTGCTGGGGCGGAGTTTGAAGTGTGGATACCTGTTAGACCAACCACACTGTTCAGAAAAAACACAAATGTGGCTGTTTGCTGCAGATATTCTAAAGAGTGAGAGCAGATAGGGGGCGCTTTTGGAAAAAGGATCAAAACTTTAAACAAAAAATGAAATCCAGCCACTCCCAAGAAGTAAAAATCACACAAGGAAAAGTATAGTTAAAAGGACTTTATTTAGATGGCCAAAGCCAACATGTTTTGACCATAACTGGTCTTCATCAGGGCTTAGTAAGTTCAATCACACTGCTCCTCATAAGTTCAAGACTCCGCTCTTCCTCCACCCTCCTCCAGGTCTTTTCCACCGGCACTGTTTAGCACGGCACAGCACATCATGACACACTTTCTTTGCTTTTCGATTGGGGGTTGGACCTGGGAGCTGTTACGATTTTTCGTACCTTCTTCAGAGCGGTTCTAACCGTGCTGATCCGATACGACAACGTGATGTGGACAGACTGCTCTCCACTGATTGGTCAGAGGAAATGCCGTCGTTCGTGCGACGAAGCTAGAGGATATTTAAATAATCACCCACCGTGTGTAAAAAACACAGTGAACACGTCAAAAGAGGATAAACAACGGAGCAGATTGTGAAGACAGAAGACCAGCGACATGTCATCCACTGCCTCCATTGTTGTGTTTACTGTACTGACCCGAATAATGTCACCTGAAAATGACGTCATGGCAGCGTCGACCCCGCCACTCCACCCACTTCCAGGTGGAATGACTGCATGGAAAAGCTTCACCGTGTAGTGGCGTGCTGAGCTGTGCTGGTAGTGTAGTCGAAAAGCCCTATTTAACCCTGTAAAGCCCACACCATTAAATAATTGGCAGAAAATTCCAATTCTTTGAACTTGGAGCCTTTATTGGTCCCTCTAAACAAACAAACAAAAAAATTCAAATATCATTTTCCATATATTATTATTTATGGCAATCTTGTATTGTCACTGGAGCACCCTCTAATCAGTGAATCACACCCACTGTTGGATTATTTGTGCACTGCATGTATCTGATTGTATACATCAGGTTTTTCAGGGAAAAAAATGTCACACTGCTCATGTGGAGGGCATGTATCAAATATGATACGTTTGGCGTTATAGGGTTAAAGCTCCTGTACCTGATTTATTTTGAGCACAAACTGCCTCGCCCCAGTATATAAGCAGCCCTTGAGGTCCAAAAACTCCACCCTGATTGTGGAAAGCACTTCTAAACACATTTCAGTGAATCATTAGGATGCTCTGAATGCATAACGTAAGTGAGGAATAACTTTTTTTAACCTGTGCAAACCATTAAAAATGGACTGGATCTATTTTTCTCATTTTTATAACAGAAAAAGCTGCACCTTAAAGAAGCTTGTTAACGCTCTCAAGGCCATCCATCTTATTTCCCCCTCCCACAGTGTATTTGCCTTCTGAAAAAGATGGAGAGGTTTTCATTTGAGTCAAGGAAATAACCTTTGCTTCCGTGAGTTAAAACTTGTTCCGAACAGAAAGCTATTGTACGTGGTGAAATTAACGCAGGAAGGACACATGCTATTGTATTCTATTGGGCTGTTGATTTGACCAGAGAAAAATAATATGAAGGTGGGAGAAAAGTATTGGGAAGTTAAAGTGCTGTGTTGATGTTTCAAGGACTGTTGGCACAAGCGAGTCAAGGGGTTTTCTTTTTTTTTTTTTTTTTTTTGAGTGTATAAAAGAGACTATAAGTATGCATGAGATGAAGTGTTTGTTGTCTTGTGCTTACAGGCTTTACTGAACAGAAATAGTTTCAAAGAGAAGGTTCCACTGTACAAAAGACATGGTATAGTAGCTAACATCATGTACCGTATTTTCCGGACTATAAGCCGCTACTTTTTTCCCAGGCTTTGAACCATGTGGCTTTTAGTACGGAGCGGCTAATGTGGACTTTTTTCCACCGCTAGGGGCGCTCTAACTGGAATTTCAAAAACAAGATAGACGGAAAATTAATGCTAAAGAAGAATACGCTACTTTTTATTTAGCAGATATAACATGCACGACAAATTACTAACTGGTAATTATTTTCAACTCCTCGCCCCTTCATCATGAAAAGCACACGAAGGAGTTTGTATGATGCAAGTTTTAAGTTGAAGGCATCGATTTTGCTCCAGGAAGGAAACCGCTGTAGAGCCCTGCACCCGCGGGACCCAACACAAAACAGTGCAGCGCGGGACCATGGATGTAATAAGAGCATCTGAAAGAACATTCTGAAAGCTTATTGCGGGCGCAGACGGGAGTGCGACCGCACGACGCGAGCGCGGGCGGTAGCGGGACTGAAGACTGCGGGAGCGGGGCTGAAAATTGTGTCCCGCGCAGACCTCTTCCGTGCTGCTGCTGTAAGCTCGGCGTCAGCAGAGATGATTAAAGTGACTTGTGGTTTCACTGCACAGGAGAAATGAAGGTCAATTACTGGTTCTTTTCTGTTTTTGACCTCGTTTTAATCAGCACAGTTGCTGCCGTGTTAAAAGGCACTGTTCAGAAAGAATCTGTTCAGGTACATACATGTACATTTACAGTACAAAATCATTCTGTATGTGCAGTAAATATCTAATTTTTCAACATAGATATCAGTGGCTTATAGCCCGATTGCGGCTTGTATGACTTTTTTCTTAATTTTTAAAAAAAATGAGTGGATGCCGCTTATTCACCGGTGCGCTCTATAGTCCGGAAAATACGGTAGTATTTTTATATTGAGGTTATGTTTACACAATCAATGTGCATCCCGCAAATGAAACTACTGCACATCACATCAGGTTTGTCACATTGTTGTGTACAGTTTTGTATATTTCTGGAGAACTGTTGTGTGGGAGCTTGGGTGACATAAGTTTGTGGGCTGAATATTACAGAATCTTACAGCTAAACATAAGGACAGGTCAGATAGGGCCCAGGAGAGATCACTAAAGCGCTCAGTGGATGACTTCTAAAACCTCTTCAGCCATGTTTTGATGAAGGAACATCATTATAACATGGTAAAAAGCTAAAAAAAAACTGTTCTGTACATAGTCTGCACTCTTACAGTTTAAACAAGAGCTCCGCCAGCGGGGCAAAATACGCCCGTACTTTGAATTATTGTATATAGAATTAAGTTAGAATTTGTCAAACCTAGTTAAAGATGAATTGTTGGTGCAATTTGGAAGATTCCAATACTGGCGTTCTATGGCACATACCGGTAAGCACAATAAGGCAGTTCACTACCAATATAATAATAACAAGTGTGAAAAAACCTGAAGTCACATAAAATTGATACCACTGACCTACAGCATGGATCGATACAAAAATATACAATAAAATACACAAATACAGTATACCTTATATATATATATCGGCGCATGCCCCACATGTTTTGCCTCTTCATGAAGACAAAGCTTCAAAGACTTCAAAGCTTTGAAGTGTCCACAGACGGACGGACGGACAGCGCCATACCATAATACGTCCCGTCTTACAACGGGCATATAAAAAGGTGCTACAATCGTAACAGCTCAAAACCTCCTGAATTCCTTCACTGAGCTGCAGAGGCTGCACTAGCACTGAGTCATGATGGCTACAGGTCAGGAGTTTAGGTAGTGACCATTCAGATCAGACAGAGTCCTTTAGGTTTATTTCTAACTGTATTTCATTGTTGAGTATTCCAAATGAGAGATCATTCTGCTTTCTGATTGGATAATAGTCTTGAACTGTTGAGGAAATCTTTACAGTGATCTTTTACTGGGTCTAGGCTGTTCATAAATGGTACATCAGGGTTCTACTGTGTAAAACTTTGATGTGACTCTCTATATTGCACCTTTAATGTCACAGATCCAGAGGAGACCTATTTGACGATTCCCAGTGCAGTCTATACCCACCAGACCCCGAGGTGAAATACCTGAGGTGAATGCCCATAATTGAGGAGAATAAAAATAATCTTTTGGCTGTTTATTGAAGTTGAGGGGTCAGAGAGGTTTACAAAATTGATCTGCGGGGTGGAAGAGCTAAACTTTTTATATCTAATCTCTGGCCCACCCACGCAGGCCTGACATGTATCAGTTTTTCCTGACTGATTCTGGCTCGTTTCAGCTGTTTACCCAACCCAAAAAGAGGAAGTGCGCATGCATGTAAGCTGTGGGTGGCAGGTTTCCTGTCTAGCAGAGCAGTTATCACAACCTCCTGATTCTTACATCTTGGTTTTTATATCTAGTTTCTTGATGCCTCAGTGTAACCCTGACTGTGTCCTATGTAGAATACTCTGTGCTCCTCATACGAGTCTGTTGTTTCTATCAACCCTGCTTGTTATTCTCCTGATTGTTGATCCAGCCTTGTGTTGACCTATTCTCGGATGAGACTGGGTCTTATCTTCTGTGTCTGTTTCATCCCTGAGCCTTATGCCCCCTGTGGGGTATAAAGACTCTGTCTGCATGGTTATGTCACATCTTAGGGACAGACGACTCTGTCAGACACCGGGAGTTTGTGATTGTGTGCTTCAATACATTAGACAAGAGCTTTTTCATTCTTTTTAATGTTTGCAGTCTAGAAATTCTACAACAGAACCAAAACCAAATTATGAAAAAATAAATAGGTTACCATGTCCAATGTTTTTGTAACTGGAATAAAGCAGCATTAGAATTGTGACAGATCAGTCAAGTTTATGAAATTTGAAATCAAAACCTCACATACAGTGGACTTTAAGTCATGTTATAAAAAAACTCATGAGAAACAGACCTGGAGTCGTGTTTTGTTGCAATTACACATGTTAATCATAATCTGTTTACATCTCCAAAGATCAAAATGCTCTGCTCCACCTGCTCCAAGCTGTAGTCTTTAAGTTAGCAGCTTCCTTTTTCCTTGTGTTCAGTAGAGATGGGCGATTCCAGGGCTGAAATGCATGGAGTTTAAAAACACAGAGGAACAGAGTGTTTTCTGTTTGGGAGAAGAACTCAGCCAAAATTTGCAGGGTTTGCGGGTTAAACTCCAGGTATGTTTGCCCTTTAAAATCCAACCCTCACATCCAGTTCCTTTAAAGTGGCTTCCATTAAACCTGTTATTGTGTACAGCCTCAACACACTTTTTCATCTTGGTGCCAAAAAGTCCAGTCTATGAACTTTCTCTATTCACTCCCTGATAGTACAGCCTCTCCTCTCTCCACACCGCTCCCTCTTTCCGACACCGCTCCCTCTCTCTGGGGCCAGGCTTCGCTTTATCTTGAGTGGCAGAGAAGGATTTGACTCCTGGGCTCTGATCGGAGGTGATCTGGGCGACAGATTGGAAAGGGAGGCCGTCTTTACCTTTGCTATCTGTCAGGCTAATCCCTCCGGAACATAACTTCATTTCCGCTCCTCTGTGTTTTGTTAGCCACCCCTGACTCACACGCCTCACACGCACTTGCCCAAATCCCTTTTCCTTCTATTAGATTATTTTTCACTCGCTTTTATTGGTCACATCTTAAGCTTTTTTTGTCACACTGCTCCTGTTGGAAAAATATATATTCGCAGTGGTTCTGAAATGGGCAGATACTATTTAAAGAAGACCTATAATGCTGTGTTTGTGTCTGCTGTATAGTTATAATCTGTGGATCGTTCTGTTATAATTTGCACATTTTAAATCTCAATATTGATCTAAAAAGACTTAAAAAGAAACAAGCTCGGTGGCTTTTGCATTAGAAAACTCCAGAGCTCAGCGGTGCCCAGTGGAGGCTTTCAGAAAAAATGTAACAGTTTAGTATTTTTTGGATCTAGCATCCATCGGGCACCACTGAGCACCGGGTTTTTCGACTACAAAGGAGAGCTCCGGTTGTACGTGCAGCCAATCATCGACCAGTGCTAGTGCAGCCTGTGCAGCTCAATGAGGGAAATCTGGAGGTTCTGAACAAGGCCTATACATGATTTTTTAAATTTTGGGCAATTAAGAAATTTACATTCTTTTACAATGGAACAAATAACATTAGAGAAATCACGATAGAAATAACAAAAACAACAACAAAATATTTCGCCCAAAAAGAAGTGGGAAGAAGAGAATTTATTTAATCCCGCCCCCTCTTCTAATCTAATGCAATCAGCTTTCTTTTTCATTTTTCAGACATTTTACATTAACTATGTGAACTATTTACAAGTGTGGACAGTGAATAACTGTTCTAGCTTGATAACATAATTATCATCATATTGCGATAACATTACATGAGGATACAGCAATGGTAAGAAACAAACAATATACTGAACATTAGAAAGGCAACCCTTCGTTAAGGTGATGCTTAAAATAAACCCTACTGTAATTTTTACGTTTCTTTCAATAAGTAATTAAGCCGAGGGCGGAGGTTTGGTCTCAGCTTTGGTAGGGACATTATCGGCCCCCACCACCACTGCCGCAGCCATGAAATCCAACTGATACAACTTGTTCACGCACACAAACACAGCCACACTTTGCTGACTTCTTTCCCATGCTTATTGCAGATACTGTATTTGCCAGCTCTTCATTCTGTTGGCTACAGTGAATCAGCAGTCTAACAATTAGGCTAGATTAGAACACGTTTGCATTGCGTTACAGCTCAATAATATCAACCTGGGGGCGCACTACTTACTCCCTCAGTGGTGAAATGACTTCTTATATTGCTTTTTTTTTGGGGTGGTGGCCTCACCCTAACACTAACCCTTGCCTGATTCATCTGCAAGTTTCACTTCATGGAAACTGTCTGACCTCGCAGCATTAGGATTTGTTCGCTCGACGGTAGGCGGGTGCTTTTTTAATTTAACCAATTGTTGCTTTTTGGTTGTCTGTATAGCGAATGCAGTCTGCTATCGCAACTCGGGTTGGTTCTGGCCAAGGCAAGTTTATTTGCACAGCACAATTCGTACACAAAGTAATTCAAAGTGCTTTACAGAATAAGAGATACATTAAAATCAATTCAATTCAATTTATTTTCAATTCAATTTATTTTTGTAGTGCCCAAAATCATAACAGTTGCCTCTAAGGGCGTTCCAAGATTTTGATGAGTAAACATACACACAGAATAAACAACATTCATGTAAAGCAGCAAATGAAATATCGTCCAGTCATCCCCTGTCCTTAGACCCTCCTTCTCAGCAAGGAAAAACTCCAAAAAACCCAGGGTCCTGGGAAAAAGAAGAAACCTCGGGGAGAACTACAGTGAAGGAGAGATCCACTCCCATGGATGGACAGGCTATAGATGTCCAGGCCCGTGGGCCAGTTCGGTATGGCCACAGCTACCCAGGTGGGGAAGGAGCCGGGGAGGAGCCAGGCGAGGAGGAGTAGGAGCCGGGCGAGGAGGAGGAGAGCCAGGCAGGGAGGAGGGCCGGGCAGCGGGTGGAGGAGGGCCAGGCAGGGAGGAAGGGGACCAGGTGAGGAGGAGAGTCAGGCGAGGAAGAGGAGAGTCAGGCGAGGAGGAGGAGAGGGGTCCAGCTGCCATCAGGCGTCTAAAAGCATTACACTCCACAGGGGGAGTGGGACAGGGGACAACATGTGAATAGCAATGAACGAGCTACAGATGAGAACATAGTAAGTGATGCTGATGAGAAAATAGGAGGAAACAGAGAACAGTGCTCAGGTTGCCACACTTCCCCCAGCTTGTTATCTCCTGCGGCAGCTTATCTTAACCTGGGATTTTAGTGTCACTCCCAACCAACCTGGTCATAGTTAGTTAGGAGTAACATCAACTAAGTAACCTGGTCATAAGCTATTCCGCAGAGGAAGGTTTTAATCCTGGTCTTAAATAAAGACACTGTGGAGCCTGTTTAACATCAACAGGGAGTTGATTCCATAACACAGGAGCTTGGTAAATCACAAATACAAACAAATCAAAACATAAATAATCATCATAAAATTTGAAAAAAGAGAGAGACATTAAATTAGAGAGAATTAGAGAGAAGAGAAGAGTGTGGAATGAAAAACAAAAACCTTTCAGTCATCTGCACAGCTAAACAGAACCATTTTGAGTCTGGATTTAAACAGAGTCAAAGTAGAGTCTGTCGCACATGTTCAGACTGTTCCACATTTTAGCTGCATGAATCTGAAACTCTGACTCTCCGAGTTTAGTCCCGACTCGGCCCTTGAGGTCCTCACCACTTCGCTGATTGGCCGGTGCGCCAACTACAACTACAACGGTTTTTGCGAACCGTATTGCGTACTGTGATTCCCGATCTAGTCACTGGAGAGAAATGAAATAGAGTGGACAGTGGAGGCACTAGTGTGAGCAGCACATGCGACGCCTGTGCTTCCCCAGTTTACCCAGCGGCACTTGCGACCAATGAATAGCGGCATGTGTGACCCTGACCTCCGTGAAGTTTGCCACCCATCAAATGCAAACCTACACAACTATGTCAATCATTTGTGCTTCATTTGTGCTGCAAAAGATTAGTTTGTGCTTCTTTAGTTTTGGAGAAATTAATGATTCTTTTATAGGTCAAATTGGGGTCAGCCCCCAGGAAGCTTCAAAATGCTCTAAAACGCCCAAAATGGAGTCAGTCTTTAGTAATTTGCTTTTGATTCATATTTTATATAATAATACAGACTTTTCCACAGCCTGAGATCATTTCTCTTCACTAGTTTTGTGGAGTTTGCCGCCATTAGCTGAGCGAAAATGACATCCTATAATTACCATAGAAATAATAATTAATCATTTTAGAAATAAACTCGCACAAAAGAAAATTGTCACAGCACAAAACAGCACAAACGAAATACAAACGTTTTCTATAATTTTCTGCCTGTTTTGAGGCTATTTCACATTTTGAGGGGCTGGATGACGTCATCAACTGAAAATAAAACTGCAAATATCTTAAGAACCAGAATCACACAAACAAAACCTTTTGCAGCACAAAACGGCACAAACGATTGACTCCATTTTGGATGTTTTAGAGCATTTTGAAGCTTCCTGTGGGGCCGACCCCAATTTGACCTGTAAAAGAATTGTTAATTTCTCCAAAACTAAAGAAGCACAAACGAAACTTTTTGCAGCACAAAACACCAAAAACGAAGCACAAACGATTGACATAGTTTTTGTGTAGGTTTGACTTTGATGGTGGGCAAACTTCACGCAGATGTAACCCTGTTGTCATATCACTGAATACATCTCACAACATCTAATAAACAAAATGTGAACTAAAACGTGTTAAATTAATACGATAGAGTTTGTGAAAAATGTATATGTTAGAAATGTATTTTTTTTGTTTATTAAAATAAAATGGCAAATATTGGTAGGGACTATTTTCTCTTCCCCACATATTGGTTGTGACATGTCCCCACCGTCCCTATGCAAATCTACACCGGTGAATGAAGCTGTGTTATACAGTTTACCTACTTCATACTGTGGGTAAAACTACAACTTTCACCACATGAAACAAGCCGTTACAGCACAGTAAATATAATTATACTTAAAAAGTAAAGTGGAATTCTCTAACAATTTTCACACCACTGATTTTTCAGAAGTTGCTTAGGTTATGAACGTTCAAGGTGTCGTTGGAAAGTAACACCTTTTTCAAAGCTGCTGCACATTAAATAACTTGAGCATAAGGAGTTTGGATATTACCTACGGTGGCGCAAATGTGTTGCCTTGTAAAGTCTGGTGTGAAATGCAATAAAATAAACGTCACGTAGTGTACCGAATTATACAGCGATATTTATGAACACAGCATGTGAATATAAGTGACAGCAACATGGAGTGATATGAGCAGAGAGAAAATAGTGCCAAGCGATTATAAAGTCTGACTTTTTTGTGGATGCAAATGTATCACTCTTGAACACATGTTGTTCTGAGAAGAAAAACGCTTTATTTTTATGACCTCAGCCAACTTGCCGGACACTTTCGTCAGCACCGAAACCGGGGAAGAACTCGGCTCACCGGACGCTGTTGGGAGGTAAGTCAGTGTTGATGCACGACACTACTGACGGGGACATACAGATTCATGTCAAAAAACCCGAACTATCCCTTTAAGCTTATCTAACATTCTTTTCATCGCGGGTGTGTGTAATGCTCAAACACACCTTTAAAAACATACATTTTTCTTTGTGCAAGGTCAGTTCTCCACAGATATGACCTGTAAATGGGCCTAGCGGCATTTCCTGGTTGACTCTATGGAGAAATAATTTGTTTAAAGGTGCAACTTTTAGATTTTGGAACCGTCACCTTCTTGTTTCTATGGCTATGTTACTGGTGTGTCGTAATGCTCCAAAGTATGACATTAAACAAAGGGCATCCCCAGGTTTGACTGCCCCAAATTTAAGACCTTTTTAAGAGCACTTAAATGGAAATTAAGACAGACATGCGGGCAAAAAACACCAGATCCAATTCTAATAATGACCATTACTCACTGCTTTAAACAACAAAAATACTTTAATTATAAAATCTCATTCAGAACTCATTCATAAACATATGCATTGCTTGTAAAATGGCCAATTTTTAACATTCAAGACAAACTAAGCTTTCACGTTGTCTTGTCTCACATTACACTTCAGCCCGGTTGAGTAAACAAAAAAACAGGCTGATGAAATGTAAGACCTTTGTGAAAAAAATAAGACTTGGACAACATAATTTAAGACTTTTTAAGGCCTTAATTTAGGAACGTGAAATTTAAGACCTTTTTAAGGCTTTTAAGGCCCCACAGCTACCCTGAAACAGCTCTATGTTACATGTATTCAGTTATAGGTGGTTTTATGGCTCAAAAATATTTTGACTGTGAGCAGGGTCACCTCTCCACAGATCTGACCTGTAACTTAGTCTAGTTTGGTCTCTGCTGCAATTGAAAATTTTAATACCCTACTGCGAAACATTCCAGACAAAGCAAAAACATCTCGAAAAGCGTTTGATGGAAGTTCCACCGGAAAAGCTACACGATTCACTTTTAATGCCAAACACTGGAATATTCAAGACAATATGATAAAATCTCCATAGTGACGAGCAGGTGGCAGGAAAAGCTTTTCAAACACGGAGAACGTACAACCGCGGGGACATAAGCTGGACATTTTATCCAACTTCGACTGTCCAAAACCGCGTGAATAATTAAAGCTTCCATTAGCGACGCAGGGTAAACTCGGCACTAAAACAGACGCACCGTCGTAAACAGCTGCTCCCGTTTTAACAAGGACTTTGTGCACTTTTCACCAAACTGCATTTTTACCCCGAGACAATAAAACCGTGATTTGTAGCGTTATAAATAAATAAATAAATAAATAACCAAAACCAAGCGGGGGCCATCTGCCGCCTCGAGACTCTCCATTTGGACCGAGTGCTCGACGCAGAAGTGGACGGCATTAAAACAGTTTGTCACGCTGACAAGTGAGAGCGCATTGTTCATTTTTACGACATTAATCAGCGTGATACATTTTATTTCTTTTTTTTCTTTCGTAGCAGCCTCCAGCCTCTCCACTCTTCCACTTACACAGTCTCGGTGCATCACGCTGATTAAATGATTTTCTGAGTTTAATTACTGCTCGAGCGGATTTGTGCAGTTTTGTAATATTTTTCATGCACGAAGAGATGAAATGGGATGTAGTAGATGGAGAGGCCTGTGCCGGGGATTTCTTACTTTTAAGCTAAAGAATATATTTTATGGGTTTAGAGAGCTGCTAGCTAACAACTGTTCAAGAATTTCTGTATTCCTGCCACATGTGACGGTGTAATCTACTATTCCTGGGGTTTCTCAAGACAGGTCACTGCTCTGTCTTTGTCTAGTACTGTTAAAACAATGAGGTGTTGCTTTGCTCATTCTCATCATTTAGAATAGTGGGATCCTTGGGGGCAAATCTGACCAATGCCCCAGCTCACTCAGACAAGTAGGCTGAATCCCATTACACCACTTGGCCCTACAACTTTCCCCTACCCCTCCATTTTGCATGTTCACGTGTAGCGTTAGGGGTGACCCAGTTACAGTTATGGCGGAGGGGTAGGGGAAAGCGGCACGGCGATATACCCCTCCAAACCGAGATTTTCCAGAGGCACAATCCAAACGGAGGGATATGCCTGGCGAATCACCAGCAAGATCGCTGCTACCACGACCAAAGAGACCAAAGAAGTTCACACATTTTCTCCATTATTTATGGTTTAAAATATGTGATAACCTCTGTATTGTCTTAAGTTTAACCCCGTTCCAATGGTCATTTTCTTCATAAAATGCACACAAAAAAATTGCTACTACTACGTTGAGTAGTGTCACGTTATTTGTGACTTGAGCAATCGTTTGATGCATGGAAATGAAGTTGTGAATGAATTGCGAGCGTCCGTGCTACACAGGTGTTATTTGGATATTGTAACCCAAGGAAAGTGATATCATTGGTTTAACCCTTAGTAAAACTCAGGCTGTGTTCTTTTGAATGGTCTGCGTGTCATTCCTCTGACAGTTCTCACAGTTATCCCTGTGCTTAAGTAAAAGCGTATGTGATTGTTGAAGGTGTGTCCCAATTTGTAGGGGTCGACTTTCAACCTCTTACCCCTTGTTGCTCAGTTTCAAGGGACAAGGGGAAGGGGTAGAACTTAGAAATGGGATTGGCCCATAGTGTTCGTTTGTGAGTTGTTTGGATACAGGATGTATTACCTCATGTTGGTTTGATGACGTTTGTCAGCTGTATAAGAAGCCTGTGTAAGTAAGTAAGTGTTTATTTATATAGCGCTTTTCGCAGACAGATGTCACAAAGACGCTTTTAGAGGATTATTTACAGAGTATTCTTCATTCACTCCAGACCCGGTGGTGGTAAACTACTGTTATAGCCACAGCTGCCCTGGGACAGACTGACGGAGGCGCGGCTGCCAAGCCAACCGGCGCCAACGGTCCCTCCGACCATCACTCACACAACTTTCACACCTACAGTGCATGTTTTGGGTTGATGGGGGAAACCGGAGCCCGGAGGAAACCCATCCAGACACGGGGAGAACATGCAAACTCCACAAAGAAAGGCCTGGGCGACCCGGGGATCGAACCAACAACCTTCTTGCTGTGAGGCATGAGTGCTAGCCACTCAGCCACCGTGCCGCCTTCTAATTATAAAATGTCCAATAATCAGGAAGTTGTTATTGTCATGGTACACTCCTGGTGCGATCCTTCCCTGCTTCACCCTCCCCCTCACTTGCCTCCTTCCTCTCCGGATCTGCTGGGCGTGTCCGACTCCTCCTCCTGCTCCTGGGCTGGCCTGTGCACCTGTTTTCCATCTCCAATCATCCCTGTATATCAACCTGGTTTCTCCTCACCATCTCCGCCAGATCGTCAGTTAACCTCCGTGGTGAACGCCTGCTCCGGCTCTTTATGAATTTTCCGCCCAGTTTGTTGTGTTTTTTCTCACCCGTCTGTTTTTCTGCTCCAGCTCCCGACCAGTCTGCCTGGCCCAGGTCCAGCTCCGTCCTCAGCTCCAGCCTGTCCTACCCTGCCTGCCTACTCTACCCGCTGCCCTCCTGACCTGCCTGCTACCCCTGTTATATTCATCATCTCTGTAATAAATCCTTGTAAAACTCTCTTGGATTCCTGTCTGCTTTTGGGTCCCACCTTTATTCGATCGTGACAGTTATATCCTTCAGATTAGGGAGAGACAGATGTTGCGTGAGGGGCAGAAGGTTTCGTTTTCATTTTCTCTGTAATCATGTGCACTATTACTTCAATAAATCCAGACTCTTTGATTGAAGACAACTTTTCTCCCGTTTTTATTTTCCTCAGATTTAGAAATCCACAACAAGGCAAATCTCACATCTTCAGACTGGTCCAGGTTTTTGGTAGTGTATGTAACTTTTATGATTTCTAGATGCATCATTATAAGTACCGTAAAATAACAAATCAGAGCTGGGGTGTTTATTTGTTTCAATCACTTAACAGACCAGGCATTTATTTGAGACCAGGTGGCAATTTGGGATGTTTAATTCCTTCCTCACGAAAAAAACGGGAGTTCAGCAAAACGGGGAAAATATGGTGCTAAAATCCTTTTAAGTATGACTATAACTTAGGCGACTTTCTATGCAGATGTAGGTGAGTTCATTTGAAATGTTACCACAATATCTACGGGGCGGAGAGTTTCTGAGCATTTAAAAGCGTTAATGCAAATGAGCCATGTGGTTTTAAGTTTGGTTTGTGTAGAGACGACGTGAGCATCAGTCCTGCGTCCTGTTGTTGCAGCACGACTTCTGTCTTCAGCACGTGCGTTAGACTCGGCGTTTATTTGGAGCCGGCGGTTATTTATCAAAATATACACCTGTACCCGGTGTTTAAAGGGGACCCAGCGGTTAATTGGAACTCGGCTTTTATTTTACAGGATATAGATAACAATAGTACTGACGGCTCAGCTGCATAAATAAGGAGCATGAGTCGGATGAATCTGTGAAGAAACAAATAGCCCACAAATACAGTGTAAGCCTAAAGAAGTTTCCAGAACCCCAAAAAATTGAGGTTGATTAACTTAAAAGGTCGGACTTGCTACTTATACCTTTTGAAAACAGCTGAATGAAAAGTGCTCATTTAGCTCAGCTCAAATATTTGCAGTTAATATGACTTTATGTTTTCTTTTTTCTTAAGGCAACTCAACTATTTTCATTTATTATGACTTAAAATTGGGAGTTTTCAAACCACTGCAATAAGTTCACTTATTTGGTGAAGCACTTTGAACTGGTATTGTATTTTAGCATGTACCATATATAAATAACATTTATTTTTAAATCATCCAAAAGAAATAACAGGACTTTATCATTTTCAGTGTTTAATCACTTAAATCTTCTAAGCTGTTGTTGTCTATGTTATGAAGTTACGCTCACTTACACCAGACTTTCACATATTTTAACCAAAAAAATATGAGTTAAAATGATTCAAAAAGAAGAACTTGACATAATTTAGTTAGCAGGACTATTTCTAAAACTTTGACTCTACACAACTTAAGCTATTTAATTACTTTGAACATTTGGGTTTACGGTGCACAGTCCAATAAACAGATATTAATAATCTCTGGAGGTTTAAGACTTCTCTAATTTGACTCCAAAATGGCTCGGTGTACATGAATTTAATATGTCGGTAAAAATAAACACATCATTTGCAATGCAGTTTGAAGAAAAAGTGCTGTTATGAAATTGTTATTGACGAACTGCTGACGTCTGAGTTTGCGTGATGTTTGCTGCATTTACGAAAAGCAGAAACCACAAACTATCTCATGATTTCACCCTTGATTTCTTTGACACATTCGTGACCGTTTCTGTTGCATGATTGTGAAGTGTTTGAAAAAATGTGATTACGGTTCGAGTTTTTGTAGCTTTGTCATATTTTTCACACAAGAAGAAATGAAATGGGGGGCGGGGCAATTGAGGAGAGAATTACTTATGTCACATGCACAGTTTTATCATGATAAAGTGTAATGTTTACGTATTTTGATTTTCTAACATTCACAGCCGCACTGGATTAGGTATTAGAACTGTGATCCCTGGAAAATGCAAAAATATTATTCATATCACATTGTTTAACATACTATAAACCAATGATATTTAAAAGTTTGCACTGTGTAATAAATTTTTTTTATGTATTTATTTGTATTATTGTGTTAGTCTTATATTTTGTTATGTTTATTTTATTATTAATGTGGATTCCCTCAAAATAACAAAAATTATTTTAAAAAGATATTATTTTATTAAATTACAACAACTAATAATAATAATAATAATAATAATAATAATAATAATAATAATAATAATAATAATAATAATAATAATAATAATAATAATAATAATAATAATGCAAAATGAAATAATAAAAACAAATGAATTTTTTTTTTTTTTTTTTTTTTAAAAAGGTGCATTGTGTAACTTTTCTCCATCCATCCATCTTCTTCCGCTTATCCGGTGCCGGGTCGCGGGGGCAGCAGTCTAAGCAGGGGCTCCCAAGCTTCCTTCTCCCCAGCCACTTCCTCCAGCTCCTCCGGACGGACCCCAAGGCGTTCCCAGGCCAGCTGAGAGACATAGTCCCTCCAGCGTGTCCTGGGTCTTCCCCGGGGCCTCCTACCGGTGGGACATGCCCGGAACACCTCCCGAGGGAGGCGTCCAGGAGGCATCCGGACCAGATGCCCGAGCCACCTCAACTGGCTCCTCTCGACGTGGAGGAGCAGCGACTCTACTCCGAGCTCCTCTCGTGTGACCGAGCTCCTCACCCTATCTCTAAGGGAGTGCCCGGCCACTCTGCGTAACTCTGTGTAACTTTTCTGTTGTAGTCAAATGCTTTTCTCCATGGACATGTTATTGGTTCATCTAGAATGTTCCACAGTATGGCAGTAAACTTTTCTATCTCCAAGTAGACCAAATCAGACCAAGCTACAGGTCAGATCTGTGGAGAGGCGACCCCGCTCACAGTCAGAATGTTGTTTTTCTAGGCATTCTTGAGCTGTAACACCATCTGGAGTTGGGTCAATGCAAAGTAGAGCTGTTTACTATTCATTTATAAGTAGCCTTAGACTTCCCTCTGTTGATTTCCCACTGTGCAAGTGAAAGCCCAAAAGACTCGATTTCCAACGTCATTTCTAATCCCATTTATTTACAAGTGAATTATATTTTGGAAGAAACGCTAAAAAATACATTTCCGAACCATTTTCTTTCAACAACTTTCAGTTTCTATTGTTCTTCACCATCAGTCGTTGATCTTCACTTGTTGCTTCTGGAGACTCGAGCCTCTCGCCGCCGCTGGAGTCGGCAGTCGAGTCTTTTGGGCTTTGGCCTGTGCAGTGGAAAATCAAATCGGTAAGGCTAAGGCTGCTTATAAAGTTGTTTTCTAATGTTTCCATACACTAATGAGTGAGCCAGGCAGAGCGTTTTATTTGTTAGACTCGTGGCTGTTGTAAGATGGGTTAGAAAGTGGTGTTAAGCTTCTTCACTGTGAAGCAAATAAGTGTTTTACGTGGAAGAACTTGCCCAATTCACAACACTAGTTTGTTGCCTTGACAGAGTCACTGTCATGGCAAAAACACTGGTCTGTGCCATTTTTTTAGCCTCTGACAGTATTCAACCTCCTCTAGAAATGGACTTTAGCTTCAAACATGCCGGAGTAATGCCATATGGTAGAATGTTCCATGGAAACCAATAGATGGCACACACTCTGTCAGGGTTTGGTGTTTGTTGTGTGTTCCCCCTCCCTTCTGTGTCTGTCTGCTCCTCTCGGGGGCGTGGCTGGGCTAATGCTGCAGTGTGGATCACCTGCTTGGTGTTTCACCTGCAGCTAATAGTCTAATCAGCCCCACTATTTAGTTCTGTCCTCATCCTTTTGTTCTTTGTCAGTTCATTCCTCCTCTATTCCTTGTCTACGTCCTCGTCCTGCTTGTCCACGTCCACGTCGTCATCCTGCTTGTCCATGTCGTCCTGCCTGCCCTTGTCGTCCAGTCTGTCTACCTGTGAGTCTTCCCTCCGTCTGTCTCCAGCCAGCTCCCATCACCACATCCTACAATCCCGGCAATAAACCTGTTTAATCATCTACCTGCGCCTCTGTCTCTGCTTTGGGGTCCTCAACCACACTCAAACCGCGACAGAATGAACTGACCACTTGGACCCCGCAGAGTGTGGAGCGTCGGCGGGCTCCGGTTCCCGGCTGCCTCGTATGTCCTCACCTGTTCCTCTGGAGCGTTCTGCAGCAGCCGCTAGCCCTGCTCCTGTCCCAGTTCCTGTTTTCTCTGCCTCCATGTCCCTTGGGTTTCCTGGACCACCGCTGGACATTGTTCTCCGTCCAGGGTGGTCAACTCCCTTCCTGGACCACCGCTGGACACTGTTCTCCGTCTGGGGTGGTCAACTCCCTTCCTGGACCACCGCTGGACATTGTTCTCCGTCCAGGGTGGTCAACTCCCTTCCTGGACCACCGCTGGACACTGTTCTCCGTCTGGGGTGGTCAACTCCCTTCTTGGACCATCGCTGGACACTGTTCTCCGTCTGGGGTGGTCAACTCCCTTCCTGGGCTGCCGCTGGACACTTGTCTCCGTCTGGGGTGGTCGTATCCCTTCCTGGGCTGCTGCTGGTCGCCCCTCTCCATCTTGGGTGCCAGTTTCCCTGTGTCCCTCCGTCCAGGCCCCCTCCACCCTCCCGTGTTTGTGTTGCTGTTTGGGACATCTGAGAGCTGTCCCTTGAGGGGGGGGTACTGTCAGGGTTTGGTGTTTGTTGTGTGTTCCCCCTCCCTTCTGTGTCTGTCTGCTCCTCTTGGGGGCGTGGCTGGGCTAATGCTGCAGTGTGGATCACCTGCTCGGTGGTTCACCTGCAGCTAATTGTCTAATCAGCCCCACTATTTAGTTCTGTCCTCATCCTTTGTTCTCTGTCAGTTCATTCTGTCGCGGTTTGAGTGTGGTTGAGGACCCCAAAGCAGAGACAGAGGCGCAGGTAGATGATTAAACAGGTTTATTGCCGGGATTGTAGGATGTGGTGATGGGAGCTGGCTGGAGACAGACGGAGGGAAGACTCACAGGTAGACAGACTGGACGACAAGGGCAGGCAGGACGACATGGACAAGCAGGATGACGACGTGGACGTGGACAAGCAGGACGAGGACGTAGACAAGGAATAGAGGAGGAATGAACTGACAAAGAACAAAAGGATGAGGACAGAACTAAATAGTGGGGCTGATTAGACTATTAGCTGCAGGTGAAACACCAAGCAGGTGATCCACACTGCAGCATTAGCCCAGCCACGCCCCCGAGAGGAGCAGACAGACACAGAAGGGAGGGGGAACACACAACAAACACCAAACCCTGACACACTCCATGCGAAAAGTTGCATAATGTACCTTAAATCAATAATAATGAACTATGTAATTTAAAGAACAGTAAATATAATTAAATGTAAAAAAAATAATAATAATAATAAAAATCAGTGGGTGGAATTTTCCTCTTTTGATGCTCTAAATTGTCACATCACAGTATTTTCAGTCACGTTTGTGGTTTAGTGAAGATGGTTTAGATTCCTTCCTCTTCAACTTGCTTTCAACAGTCAGCTCCAGTTCTTTGTGATCATTTCTGCTGTGTAATTATTCTAGATGAACTTGTTTTATTTGCCATTAGTCCGCCCAGCATTTGTTTACAGGCTTCCCTCAGTGTCACATAAATAGTTCAAATGTGATAGATCGAGCAGAGTCAGTAATAAGAATGATGTTAATGATGATGTTGTAAGATGGGTTAAAGTGGTGTGGAAGTTAAGAACTTGCCCCCATCACTACACTAGTTTGTTGCCTTGACAGACTCACTGCCACAGTGAGATCTCCGCCGAGGCAACACTGATCTGTGCTGTTTTTTGGCTTCTGACAGAATTCAACCACCTCTAGAAATGGACTTTAGCTTCAAATGTGCTGGAGTTCCACTTTAAGAATACTCAATACAAATACACAGCGAGCAATACACAATAAAAGTAAACACAGCATTAGGGCCAATGTTGGCATAGTTGATTATTAACAATGTTTTTTTTATGTCTTGTGAAAAAGTTTGTAAAGAGAGAAGCAAGCCTGCACATAGTGAAAATTCAAGTTTTTAAGGTATTTTTGAGCTATAAACACCTGTAATTGAACAAATTCCAGGCAACGAAAAATACATCTTCATGGAGACAAGCACCCTCCACTTCAGAAGTTACACAGTGCACCTTTAATGTAGCTTTATACTATATTCTACAGGATATTGTTTGGCTTCCGGAGCTGCATTACAATGACTTATCATAACACACAGGTGAGGGCGAGGCGTGTTCAATGAAATTCTACTATACAATCTCTTGGCCTCATATCCCTTTGCAGAATGTGCTAAAAAGTCCATTATCTCAGCTTTTTTCCGCTCTCTCCTCCCCTGCACAGCATTTTGGCTATTGCTATGGCTCCCCTCCGACAGGCGCACGGCTCCACCGTTCGGAGTGTGGGCCGCCGATAAACCCGGAGCCATAAATCACGGCTGCGTTGGGAGAAACGGATATGAAAAGGCCTTTTTGCGCCGAATGACAATGCTTTCAATGTGAAATATGCCAACTTGAAATTAGACTTGGATTCAGTAAATACTTTGAATGGTTCTTCCGCAGCTCTGCTTGTGTCCCTCATATTCATTATTAATGACTTTGGAGTTAATTTTATGAACTTATCAAGATACAAAGCAAACATGGTCAAATTAAATAATGTTTTTACTGATAATGATAACCGTAAAACTGATTTATTCCCAGTATTCCCAAAAACAGTGGACACGACGGCCCATTTATTTGATGTTTTGGTTTTTAAGATGGTTATCCAATCAGAAAGCGGGATAAGCCTCGGTGTAAACCCCAGCTCCAACAGCCAATCACGGATCAGTGCTAGTGCGGACTCTGCAGCTCACTGAGGGAACTCTGGAGGTTCTGAGCTTTAATAATAATTATATTTTATACTAATACTAATTTTGGATTAAGCGGGAGAAGATGGATGGATGGACTAATACTAAAACACTGCAAAAAAGCCCTATCAAAAAATAAGAAAAATATACCAATTTTGAGTTAAAAATGCCCTAAAATTATCTGCCAGTGCAGAAAGAAATTTTCACTTACAAAATTTTCTTTAAACAAGACAAAATACAATTCATGTTCTAAGCAGAAAACACTAGTTTCAAGTATTTCTGGTATTAGGTATTTAAGATTTTTCACCTTATTGGTTAAAAAGTTAAAAAGGCTTAACCTGGCTTGATTTAATATAAAAAAGTGCTTAGAATAAGTTATAATATCTAGATGAGATATATCAGGATGGAATATCTTGAAACAAGTAAAAAAACTCATTTTATTAAGTAAAAAAAATCTTTAAGATGAATCTGCTCAATTCAAGTCAGTTTAACTATGCTAGAAAATCCTTTTTTGTAATGAAGGCGCCTTTCTAGACACTCAAAGACCCCATACAGAGACAGTTAAAAACAGGTAGTATATAAAATACAAAACAAAGACATTAGACAAAGCAATACAAGTAAAAATGGACGATCATCAAAGAGATGGATAATTAAGTGGGGTAGGCTTTTCTGAAAAGACAGGTTTTAAATCGAGACTGAAAAACTGGTAATGATTGAATGTTCCGGAGGTTAGAGTCCTGCACGGGTTCGGGTTAGGGTTGACCCGCAAATTTCAATGAAACGGGTGAAAAATGTTGTGATGTGTCGGATGCAGGTTTGGGTCGGCCACAGGAGAGTGCGGGTCTAATCTGCAATTTACAAAACATCATGTGCGAACAAAAAACAGGGCTGTATTTTAGTAAAATGCAAAAATGCCCTTGTTTTTACAAGATGATTACATGTAAAATCCATATGTTTTCCCATAAATCTCTGCCACTTTCATTTTCAAATCATGCATGTGATGTCCTGCAGTTCAAAATGACTCCCGATGAGCTGAAAAGAAAATTAGCGAGTGGAGAGTACAAAGTTGTGGCTCTTTTTTGGCTCTCGGACTGATTTTCTTTCGGGTGCAGTTCAGGTGTTGGTGTGTATTTATAGCGGGTCGGATCGGGTGCAGGATTTTATTTCAACTTTGTCGGAAAATGGGCGGGTGCGGTTTGTCAAAATCAGACCCATGTAGGACTTTGCCGGGGGTCAGGGGGTTGTGATTTCCAGAGATGGGGAGCAGAGCGGCTGAAGGCCCTGCTCTCCGTGGTGCTGAAACGGGCAGGAGGGACTGTGAGGTGTACAGAGGAGGAGGACCTGTGAGCGAGTGTGTGTGGAGATATGAAGGAGGTCAGTGAGATCGGGAGGAGCCAGGCTATGGATGGACTTGTGAGGAGCAGGATTTTAAACTGAGGGAACAGGAAGCCAGTGAAGCTGCTGCGGTGAATGAAGTGTGTTCTGGTGATGACCTGGGCTGCAGAGTTTTGGAGGAGTTATAGTTCGTGGATAGTTTTCTGGGGGAGACCGTACAGGAGAGAGTTGCAGTAATCGAGATGTGAGGAAACAAGGATGGCAGCTGTGTGAGGGGTGAGTGAGGGATGAAGACGACTGATGTTTCTGAGGTGGAAATAGGCAGTGCGTGTGATATTGTTGATGCGTGACTGGAATGAGAGGCTGCTGTCCAGGATGACACCCAAACTCTTTAGCTGAGGGGAGGGATGAATGGAGGAGTTATCAACAGTGATGGAGATATTGCCAGTTTTGTTTCACATGAGGTACGGCCTTTTCATATACTAAGAAAAACTTGTGTATCCTCTATATAGTTTTTTTTTTTCGCTGTTTTTCAGTTCCACGAGGCAAAAGTACAAACCAGGGTTCAAAACAAGGGTGCCTATTTTCATAATTTTTTAGGTATTTAAAAGTTTTGTGTTATTTTCAGTTAATATTTTATTCACTATTCTACATAATTTATTCATTCATAGTTTTGATGATTCACTGTGAATCTATAAAGTAAATAATCATGGAAATAAAGAAGAAACTTCAATGAAAAAGTGTGTCCAATCTTCTGAACAGTAGGCAAAGCAAGTTTATTTGTACACATGTAGGTAATTCAAAGTGCTTTATAGAATAAGAAAAATGTATTAAAATCAACATACAAAGAGATAAAACATAAATAATCATTGTAAAATTAACTTTAAAACTGAAAAGTTTCTGTCATATGTACAGATAAACAGAACTGTTTTGATCCTGGATTCAAACATCACATCTTCAGACTGTTCCAGACTTTAGCTGCATAACTGGAAGTGCATGTTACTCGTACGGTTTCTAGATGCATAATTAAATACATAAATAACAATCGGACTGATGGTTCTGCTGAGTCAGACAAATGAATATGAAGAAACAAATAGAGTCCAGTAAACAAATGTTAATAATCTCTGTAGGTCTAAGGTTTCTCTAATGTCACTCCAAAATGGCTCAGTAAAACACACATTTAAAATGTCAGTACAAATAAATATATCATTTCCAATGTAGTTTGGAGAAAAAGTGCCGTTATTAAATTGCTATTGACTAAATATTGACGTCCGAGTTTGTTTGCTCTACCCATAAAAGTCACCACAGGCTGCTCTGTTTAACGTTATCTTCACAGTTGCACGATGCAGCCTCGTGGGTTTACGAAAAGCAGAAACCACAAACTATCTCATGATTTCACCCTTGATTGAGTTACATCTTTTTAAAATATAATTTGAAAGTGAGAACAGCAGATTCTCACTGGGTGGAGATGGGACAAGATCTCGTGAGATAAACATCTTGCGCACTGCTCAAGATAATGTTACGATACAGAAACTGGAAATAACCGATACTATATTTTTGTCATGCAACATTAACATTATTTCACAGTTTTTTATTAATATGATTATTACTGTATTATCTACCATGATCTCCAAACAAGACGTACATATTTACACAGAAATGTTATAAAACACTTAAAATTATATATTACACTACAGGGTCTGATGCATTTCACACTCAAAATCCAGTTGGGCGATTTTTTAAAACCAAAGTTGAAGGGGGAAATCTGTCTTTGCAAGTTGTGGTTTCTTGGGTTAGTTTTGAAATGTGTGCGGGTGTAAAATATTAACACATCGCTTGACAAATTTGGAGGATTACACAGTGTCAAAAGCGTTTTCTCGTAGTTTGACGAGCTGCGGGTCTGTAGTGAGTGCAAATAGACACCGCACAGAGAAGGGTCCGACAGTGAGCATCACTGTGCAGTCAAACCCACACCACAGATCTGTGCACATGTGGAGTACGAGTGAATATTCCTTTGATTTGTAGCAGTTCTTCCCTGGATTAAAACAACTGGTAAAATACAATGAATACAACAAAGATGCTTCAATAAGAGAGTGGCAACACATGGGTATAAATGAGGTAATACATGGTTTATGTGGAATGAAATAAGAGCAGAGTAGAAGAGAAGCAGGACAGGTATTTTATTTTAATTTATTTATTTATTTTTGTGTGTGTGCTTTTTATTGCACATTGGGCTAGCTTTTTTTCATGGACCTGGCAAAACTGGACAGAGCAGCCCGTCAAAGCCTTACAAAGCCTGTAAGCATTAAGATCTATAATAAGAACTCTAGTCCCGTGGAGCGCAATGCATTTTCTGTGAACTCAAACTGCCCATGTTCGGCTGCCAGGACATCAACAGCTTTCATAAAGGTCGGATTTTGTAAAGATTCTTTTGTATTTTCACAATATGAACTTGACATTTTTTTAAATTGTGAAAACGCCTAAAAGTCAGCTTTCGCCTAGCCCCGCTCTAAGCCCGCACTAGCTCCGCTCTAGCAGGCAGCATTATTAAAGTCCCACTTTATTTACTGTCCATTCGCTATCTCAGTAGTCTTGGGTGCACACTAGGCCCATGTTAAACCATCCATGTCCATAGTTTTGTCCTCCAACCAACTTTAAAGCAGAATCCATCTCCCGTTCACGAGTTCTCACTGTCAAACCGAGCACTTCGCTCACTTCCTGTTTTGTTCCGTCATGTGCAGGACATTGGAGTCTGGTGTCATCGTGATGTCACAGCAAAATGACGTTTTTCTCGCAAAATACATTTTATGATGTCCCCTGATTGAGCAACAGGCACAGAGATGTGGACATATCGTGACATGTATTTTTGTGGATTTTCTATATTGTTGTTCTTGTTGTGAAATGCGGTTTTGAGGAGAACACCTGTACGTTCTGTTCATTGACTTGGTGGATAAAAGAGGGAAACTCTCCTTCCCTCATTCAGTAAGAGCTGGGGCGTGTTACAGAGAAGGTCACTATGAGTGCTCATGATTAATGAAACATATTTTTGATGTTTTATGTACATATTGGAAAAATATTTTTCACTCTCTTTGTATAGCACTTGTCAAACTTCCGGGAACCAAAAACATCCTTCTGACTTCTACATCATTATTATGCACAAACACAAAATGCAGAATTTACAATGTTGTAGAATTTACAACAATTATGTTCACAAGCTCTCCAAGCTTGGGGTATTATGAGGTACTTAGCAACGATCAAGGACTTGAGGGCTGTATATTTATGACCATAAACAACCATATCAACTTTATTTATAAAGCACATGAAAAACTTCACAGCTGCCCAAAGTGCTGTACACAATCTTAGAACAGACAAACACAATCACAGTCAAAGCCACAATACAACTATTAAAAACATCCGTCCGTCCATCCGTCTTTTTCCACTTTATCCATCTGGGTCACAGGGGCAGCTGGTCGCTGTGCAGTCCTCTGCGCACGACCCCCGCTCCGTGAACCTCTCTGTGAGTGGTGCCCACAGGAGGGTGGACGCCATGGTCCTTGATGTTAGCTCACAGGATACTGAGTTGATGGAGGAAACCGGAGCCCGGAGGAAACTCATCCAGACATGGGGAGAACATGCAAACTCTATACAGAAAGGCCCGGGCGACCCGGGGATCGAACCCACAACCTATTAAAAACATGGAAAGCTATAAAACACAAGATCCTCAAGTTAATTAACAACAAGAAATCTGCATCTCATCTGTTAAAAGCCCGTGAAAAAGTGTGTTTTTAAAACACGCTTTTTGCGTTTTAAAAACGCCTCAGCCTGTCGACTTTCTAATAACAGCTGGCGGGAACCCATTTTACTGACACTGCATGTTGTACTTCTCTGATGCCCAAAACCCATAGAGCTTTTCTGAGAGCTCCTGAATATTCCCTTTGACACTGGGCCCATTTCACAATCATTAGCTAAAACAAGGGGAAGAGGAAGACATGCCTGGGCACATGTGTCAAACCACTGGGCCCAGAGCTGTTATCTGTGATGACGAATTCATTATATAACATTGCTTTGGTGAAACATTGTGGTCTGGGAAAATCTCTTTACAATGATTTTCAGTCAGTGTCTTTAACTTAGCAACTGCGGTAATGGAAAGGACTGGGACAAATGCAATCAATACAATGTCTCTTAACTCCAGTAATAGTTGCACATGTTTGTTTTTTTAGGCTTTGAGGAATAAAGGGCACAATTCATAACAATAGGGGTGGAATGAGGCACAGTTGGGTCATCGAGAAGGAGACAAGATGATATTTTAACATAATTTGTAATAGATATACAGAATTTTGTGGTTTAGTTCACAATTTTGTTTCACTGTTTCTGGTTTATTGCTTTCTCTTTTTTGCAATGACGGCTTCTCAAGAAATCTCACTTTTTGTGGCAATTTTGTCTATCTGTCTATATGTTTCAAATAGGAAGTGTTCATGGGGACTCGTTTGGCTCCATCAACTTTGTTTCTAATTGACTTTACAATGTCGCTCATCATTTTGGTCTTAAAATGTTTGTATTAACCTGCTCTGCATGATCCTGGTGTTTGGACTTAAGCCCCTTTCACACTGGAAGGTGATGCAAAACTGATGCGGTGACGAAATTCGCCAGGGTTTCGCTATATGAACGCAAACGTTCGCCACGGCCACATCAAGTTCATCATCCTCTGACAAATTGTTTTAAATGTCCAAAAAATCCGTCAGTGGTTGCCAAGAAAAATACACTCGGTAAAGTTTGCCAAGGAGTTGTTAACATTCTCCAGCCTTTGCTATTGAATTCCTATTGACTAAAAATCCTCCGGTTTATCCAGACATGTCAGTTGAGAAGGAACCGTATGCGGCCCCACTTAATTCCCATGGTTTGACTGACGAAGGAGAAGTGGAAAGTGGAACTCTGTGATTGGAACAGAGATCATCCTATTTTCTTTAAATATGCAGTTGTGCTCATAATATATTCCAACATATTCCAACATGATAATGACCCAAAACACAAAACCAGATCTCAAGCTGCAGTTCAGACAAGAGCCCAAGAATTTACAGGAACTGGAGCCTTTTGCCAAGAAGAATGAGCAGCTTTACCATCAGAGAAAATAACACATCCACAACTATCACAAAAGACTCCAAGCTGTCATTGGGTCATTTGTGTAGTTTCTGTGTCATTATGATTTAAAAAGAGGAAACACAGTTGTTTGTAAATGGCTTCACTCAAGCACTAACCATGAGTGAAAGAAAAGTTTTTATGTTATCATTCATATTCTCCGAAACATGGCCAAAAAATCAATCAAATTCTGTCAGGATATGTAAACTTATGAGCACAACTGCACCTGAAGGTCATGTGACTACATGTCGCCAGTCCTTCGTTAAGCAGTCGCCAAGTTACCAAGAGGTCATTATTGAATCACATCCACATTGCAAGTCCTCAGTAATAGTTCACCCACAGTTGCCAGTAGTTCTTCATGTTTCTACCATGTACATCTGTGACATGTTAGTGCCACATGAACCATCTGCACTGTGAGGAGCTCAGGGACCGGCCTCCTGCTGGTCCCAGAGTCAGGACTAATCTCGGGGAGTCAGAGTTTCAGATTCATGCAGCTGAAACCTGGAACAGTCTGAACATGTGAGACAGACTCTACTTTGACTCAAAACTGTTCTGTTCTGCGTTGGACTGAAAGGTTTTTATTTTTCATTCTGCACTCTTCTCTCTAATTAATGTCTCTCTTTTTTTTATTTAATGATTATTTATGTTTTTATTTTGTTTGTATTGTGATTTTAATTTATTATATATTCTGTAAAGCACTTTGAATTACTTTGTGTACGAATTGTGCTGTACTAATAAACTTGCTTTGCCTAACTAGATGATATGGTGTGATACCGGAGTAAACTACCAGGTAAATGGGTGGTATGTTCTCTCTTTATACTGAGGAATTATTATTATTATTATTTATTTTATTTTTTTTCCCAAGTTACCATTATAAAGCACTAGAAACTACTCATTAATACAGAGTTGTTTCCTTGTACGGTATTCTGTAGAGATAATTCTTGGCAACTCCTTATCATTTACTTTGTAGTTAGCATTATTTTTAGGTCTTCAGTACCATGTAACTTCTGTTTTTTACCTTCGTCGCCCAGTAGATATATAGTAATGATGGGACTGTAAAAGAAAGGGTTACGCACTTCTTTATACAGTCTGACCCCAAACCCTAAAAGCCCAACTTTATTCAAATGAGATACTGAGCTGTGGTACCAAGTTTTAATCTGATTTCACATTTCCTTCCTTACAAAAAACCCCACAAAGGATCAAGCTATAAGAGTGTGCTCAAAACAGACGACTCTCAAACACCAGACTCAGACCTCATCCAGATCCAGTCCTGGTTCGGTCCTGGTTTAGTTCTGTTTCTGGATATGTTCCTTGTGGTGCTGTTTCTGTGCCTCTGCTGTTGGGGTAAGTTCTGGCTCTTCACTTGCTAAAATTTGACTTGAATCAGCCTTGATCTCACGCTAACGCCCGTTATCGCGTTAGCTGGAAAATCATACAGTTCATGCGACGTCCAAGAAAAAAAGCAATAATTATTTCAAAATTCCCTCTACACTGCAGTTTGTGGTTTTGCTATAATGCTTGTTTTGCTTTGTACTGTTGAGTGTTTTTTGAGCGCCGTGTGCCACATAAAATCGGCTCAAGGTCAGTAAGCACAACCAGAATTAGTACATAAATCGTGCCATCTTAAAAGGCACACTGACGATTTTTGAGAAAAATAAATGACTTTAATGGCGCCTTATAATCCGAAAAAATATGGTAATGTAATACGTCACTCAAATACAATATTGGTGCTTTTCAGATGGTAGAATGTGAGTCCGTTTTTCCTGTTCATTACATTGTACCGTGCAGTGAAATATCCCAAAGGTAAATTCACAAATGTTGATCATTTCTATTAGTGCCTAGACCCAACAACTCACCGTATTACAACACAAATCTGCATTTGAACAATATTAAATATAGCTGCCCCCATCTGTAATAAATAGGATTGGTCCACAACATGTTTTGATGTCATCTGAAACACAGTGATAAATGCTAGAAGAAAAAATAAAAATAATAAAAAAGCGTTTTAAGACATCATAGAGTAGGTGCAATTGAATATGAAAAAAGATTTATACATTTTGAGATCTCAATTTGAACCTGATTTTGCGTGTATTTTATACGTATAAATGTAAGAAAAAATGTATTACAAGTTTTTCATCATGTAAAAATAAGGCATCTAAAATATATCCAACACTTACCATATTTGGGGCACATGAATTTCTAAAACAGATGGAGCAGGTTTAAGAAGAGGCACTAAAGCCAGAACCATTTTTCTCTCTATTTTTACTTTTGGTTGGTTTGGTCTCAGCATATAAACTTTCAACTTGCATCCATAGCTTTATATGGGACATTGCACATTCAAAGGTTGTTTTCTCCCGTAGAAACATAAGCATCAGCCCTTAAAGTAGCACCTACACACACCAATCTGTAGAGCCTTGCACATAACAAGATTTAGACAAATCATGCAGCATTTGGTGATATCAAGTTTTACCTCCAGAAAATTCAAATTTTTAGGTCAATTTTCTGTGATATTTACTTCATATTCATATATTAAATAATATATCCAAAATCTCTTCCTTAAAATGTTTTTATTACCAGATATCTTTTACATGTTTCTGTTTTGAATGTCCCATTTTGTCAGTTTTTACACAGTAAAGTTTTGTTTTTGTTTCTGGCCTTAAATGTCTTGCTTTCTTTTGTTATAGTGTATTATATTGGCTTTTTTCATACACTTTAGCTTTACAATAATATAGGTTGCATTACTTTTGACCCCTGTGGCACCTTAACAGTATTTTTAAGGCTTTCATTGTTATTTATACTTTTATACCAATCTATTTTTTGTTGTTGTTGTTGTTAACTGCTCAACTGTGACACGTAGACTATTGTATAAACCTGTAAGATTTGAGTAATGACTAGATTAAAACATAAATTTAAAAAGGCTCGACGCAGTGGCTATTTTGTTCACAGCTCCATGTCATGTAACGGACACCATTTTGTGACTTTGTGTGCAGGGGTCCTGGCAGAAAACAACAGCTCAGCAGGTAATAACCACTCTGCCACAAAAACACACTTTGGAGATCAGGAGTCAAACCCACAACCTCCTCATTGAGTGTGCGTGTGAGCATGTGCGTTTGTGTGGGTGTGTTCGTGCATGTGACTGTGAGTTATATATTTGTGCGTGGGTTGAGCTGTTGTGGGGGAAGAGCTTTAATGACTGTAAAACACTTTCTTCCATTTTTGTAATAAATGTGCTTTATAAATACAGTTTGATTTGACACTGAGGGGAGAAGACAGGATAACCACCCTGCCACAGTAAAACAGGGAGGATATGTATAATCCATTCAGATCAGGAGTCAAACCTCTTCCACTCTGCCGCCTCCTCTCTGCAGAGCCGTACAGTCCGAGTTTGGTGGGAGGACCCAATCGCTGTCAGGGGGAGCTGCAGATCTACTGGAACCAGTCCTGGACCAGGGTCTGTCAAGGGGCCTTAGACCAGCACGGGGCAGAGGTGCTGTGCAGGGAGCTGGGATGTGGGGCTCCTTCTCTCCTGCAGGGTGCGCTCTCTCCTCTGGGGCAGACGTTCCACTGTGAGGGCCATGAGTCTGCTCTGAGGAACTGTTCCCACTTCAGCTTAAAGACCTGCTCGTCCCAAGACGGTGTCACCGTCACCTGCTCAGGTAAAAGGCATAGAACTATAATAAACTCTGGAAGGTGAATCCAAGATGGCGCCATATTGTTTTCAATGGTCTGCGCTCATTGGCGCATGACTCCAAAAAAGTTTACTTCCGCAGCCCAACGTGTGATGTCAGTACCGACCAAGTTAGTGAGCTAGTGCGGACTCAGAGCGGAGTTAGGCTAACTCTTACAAAGTTGATTTTTGGGAAGGCACTTTGATGATTTAAATTGTAAAGTTCATATTGTAAAAATACATATAGAACTATATGGCTGCGGGCTGCAGTACCTCACTCAGCCACACATCAATCTGGGGTCATGGATAGAGGGGGCGTGTCTTATCCAGCTCTTATTATACATCCATGGTAAAAGGGCAGGGGTTTCCCTGCTCAGGTAAAAGGGGCAGGGCTTCACTGCTCAGGTAAAAGGGACGGGGCTCACCCTGTCTCTTGTCTGTTCAGAGCCGCTCAGGCTGGTGGGAGGGGCCGGTCGCTGTGCCGGGACTGTGGAGATAAAACAGAGTGGAGAGTGGAGACGGGTGCATGTGGCCTTTGGATTCTGGGAACCCTGGGGCCGGGAGGCAGCAGCTGCTGTGTGCAGAGACCTGGACTGTGGCTTTCCTCTTTATGAAAAACACAGAGATGGTTTTCCACTGCTCCCTGGGTGGAAGATCTCACTTAACTGCTTGAAGAAGTCTACAGTGAGAGAGTGTGGTTGGACTCATTATGCCTCTTCCTGGGGTATAGAGATGAACTGTTCAGGTAAAAGTTTTAAATTCTCAGGTTAAATCTCAGATGTGTTGCAGATGTGTTTCTCGGACTGCTCCTCTCTGTGGTTGGAGTCATGCTACTGATTTTTGAAACTTGGAGACAGCTACAAAATCATGTGACTTCCCAAAATCAGACCATTTATGAGAGCAGCCCGTGAAACACTCAAGCTACAACAACAGGTACAGAACTGGATTGTCTTTGCTGATTCATTGGAAAGTTGTGCAAAGACCCTGTAGTTGTGACTGACAGAGACTTGTGTGAGGGATGCTATTCTTTTCGGCAAAATGCAAATGAATTAATTAATTAATCATTGCATTTATATAGCGCCTTTCCAGATACCCAATGCACTTTACTCTGCACTTGGTGGTGTAAACTACTATTGTAGTGTAGTTGGTGGTGTAAACTACTATTGTAGCCACAGCTGCCCTGAGGCAGACTGACAGAAGTGAGGCTGCTCCTCCGACCACCACCAACACTCACACACACTCCCCTTTCACACTAGGCAATGTGGGTGAAGTGCCTTGCCTAAGGACACAATGGCAGTTTTTTGTGACTGGTGCCCCACTGTGGCAGCTGATTTTCCCAGTGGTCTCCCATCCAAGCAAAACCAGGCCCGGCCCTGCTGAGCTTCTGAGATCTGACGAGATCAGGGTTTGACAAACCGGTATGACCACTAACTCAGTAATTCAACTCAATATTTTGGAAGTCTTCACAGATTTGTAATACTGATTTCTTCATTAATTAGAATAAACAGGTGAATTGTGTCCTAAATTTGTGAAAGCCATCAGAGCAAAATAAAACAGAATCCCTCTCAGATTGTCACCATCCTTTTTACCAACCCCAAACAGAGTCCTGTCACGGTGACCTAAACTCAGGAATTCCGAGTCCAGCACTTCCACAGAAGTTTCCCAGTTAAGATTCTGACCCAAATTGCATTCATTCCTGTTTTTCCAAGTCAGAGGTCAGATCTCCACAATTTCCGAGATCACATGACTGCAGCATCAGTCATTATTTCTGTCATATCTCCACTTTTTACTGAATATTCGAATATTCAGTGTCAGTATATGGTTTTGTCACCTCCCTGTGTCGTATTGGTGACATCACACATGTGTCCACAGAGTCGGTGCGACTGGTCTCTGGGTTCGGCGTGTGCTCAGGCTCACTGCAGATCCACTTGAACCAGTCCTGGACCAGGGTCTGTCAAGGGGCCTTGGACCAGCAGGGGGCAGAGGTGCTGTGCAGGGAGCTGGGATGTGGGGCTCCTTCTCTCCTGCAGGGGACGCTCTCTCCTCTGGGGCAGACGTTCCACTGTGAGGGCCATGAGACTTCTCTGATGGACTGTCCCCGCTCCAGCTTAGAGACCTGCTCGTCACGAGACGCTGTCCACGTCACCTGCTCAGGTAAAAGGGGCGGGGCTTCACTGCTCAGGTAAAAGGGGCGGGGCTTCACTCTTCAGGTAAAGGCAAGTTTATTTGTACAGCACAAATCGTACACAAAGAAATACATTAAAATCACAATACAAACACATTTAAACATAAATAATCATCATGAAATTTTGAAATAGAGATGGGAAATTAAATTAGAGAATTAGAGAGAAGAAGAGCGCAGAATGAGAAATGAAAACCAAAAGAGGTGGGCCTTCACTAGTAAAAGGGGAGGGGCTTCACTGCTCAGGTAAAAGGGGGCGGGACTTCACTCTGTTGTCCGTTCAGAGCCGCTCAGGCTGGTGGGAGGGGCCAGTCGCTGTGCCGGGACTGTGGAGGTGAAACACAGAGGAGAGTGGAGACGGGTGTATGTGGCCTCTGGGCCCTGGACCCTGGAGCACACAGCGGCTGTGTGCAGAGACCTGGACTGTGGCTCTGCTGTTCACGGAGAGGATGGACGGGATTTTCCGAGGAGACGTTTGTGGGTCTTTGCGCCTGACTGTGTGCAGAGGTCTGCAGTGAGAGAGTGTGTTTACAATGGAAACATCTCCCCCAGGGCTGTGGACGTGGTGTGTTCAGGTAAAAGTCTCACACACACTCCTCTATATCACATACACACTCCTCTGTATCACATACACTCCTCTATATCACACACACTCCTCTATATCACACACACTCCTCTATATCACACACACACACTCCTCTGTATCACACACACACTCTGCATCACACATACAATCCTCTGTATCACACACACACTCTGCATCACACATACAATCCTCTGTATCACACACACACTCTGCATCACACATACAATCCTCTGTATCACACACACACACACTCCTCTGTATCACACACACACATCTGTATCACACACACTCCTCTGTATCACACACACACTCCTCTGTATCACACACACACTCATCTGTATCACACACACACTCCTCTGTATCACACACACACTCCTCTGTATCACACATACACTCATCTGTATCACACACACACTCCCCAGTATCACACGCACACACACTCCTCTGTATCACACACACACTCCTCTGTATCACACACACACTCCCCAGTATCACATGCACACACACTCCTCTGTATCACACACACACTCCTCTGTATCACACACACACTCCTCTGTATCACACACACACTCCTCTGTATCACACACACACTCCTCTGTATCACACACACACTCTGCATCACACATACAATCCTCTGTAACACACACACACACACTCCTCTGTATCACACACACACACTCCTCTGTATCACACCCACTCCCCAGTATCACATGCACACACACTCCTCTGTATCACACACACACTCTGCATCACACATACAATCCTCTGTATCACACACACACACACTCCTCTGTATCACACACACACACTCATCTGTATCACACACACACACTCCTCTGTATCACACACACACTCCTCTGTATCACACACACACTCATCTGCATCACACACACACACACACTTCTCTGTATCATACGCACACACACTCCTCTGTATCACACACACACTCCTCTGTATCACACATACACTCATCTGTATCACACACACACTCCCCAGTATCACACGCACACACACTCCTCTGTATCACACACACACTCCTCTGTATCACACACACACTCCTCTGTATCACACACACACTCCTCTGTATCACACACACACTCCTCTGTATCACACACACACTCCCCAGTATCACATGCACACACACTCCTCTGTATCACACACACACTCCTCTGTATCACACACACACTCCCCAGTATCACATGCACACACACTCCTCTGTATCACACACACACTCCTCTGTATCACACACAAACTCCTCTGTATCACACACACACTCATCTGCATCACACACACACACACTCCTCTGTATCACACACACACTCCCCAGTATCACACACACACTCCTCTGTATCACACACACACTCCTCTGTATCACACACACACACTCCCCAGTATCACATGCACACACACTCCTCTGTATCACACACACTCCTGTCCACAGACTGAACTGTCCAATCATGTCTCTTCACAGACTTACTGAATCGTCCAATCATTTCTCTGTCTGTGACCGATGGGGTCTCCGAGGCCCGGCCACAGGGGCTGCGGGTGCTGCTTGGGTCAAACTTCAGGGTCATCTGCTCCGTGGAGCCACAGTACCCAGGAGGCTTCTTCCAGCTCCTCTCTCCAACTGTACCCGCTCAGAACCACACCCTGCCCGCTTCTAACCACTCGGCACACTTCCTGTTCTCTGACGCTGGCCACGCCCACAAAGGAAACTACACCTGTATTTACCACCTGCAGATGTTCAACCACAGTTTCTCCTCTCAGAGCCCCACCCTCCAGCTCTCTCTGGGAGGTACGTCCAGCAACAGCGTGAGGGTCAGGGGTCGCTGGGTCATGTGAGGGTCACACCACAGACCATATATATGAGTGGACATAGCTAAAGTGCTAGCTGTCGTGTGCCAAACAGGAAGTGCTCCAGGAGGCTCTTCTGGCTCCTTCTCTCCCTTTTTCCCATTGACTTACACTGAGATCTTCTCGCTCCTCTCTCTGTACCTGCTGCTGTGGCCTCATCATTTTGGTCTTAAAATGTTCGTATGAACCCACATGATCCTGAATTTTTCATTTTACTATTCTGTTCCTAAATCATGATATAAACATAAATAAAAGACCAATCAGACACCTTCATTCCCTGAGGTCGCTGCCACCCAGCGTTAGCAACAGGTTTGATTGACAGCTAATGCATTACATTGCTAAGTCCCCTTCCCGCTTTCCTGCTCTGAATGACTATTTTTGAAATAAAATGACAAAATATCTCAAACAATTTCAATAGCTAACGTTACTAGAATCTTAACTAGCATAAATTAACTAGCAGGAAGTAAAGTGAATTTCGTTAAATTGCGACTCTATTGTTGTTTGCACATAATAGAACATAAATCAATCACTTAAACGTACTATTTAAAGTTTGATGATAAGAACTAAAAGTTTCCTTATTATTATGAAGTATCACCAAAATACAGCAGTCCGTGCAGAATGGTGCAGAGTATCGCCGCTCTGAGAGGGGCAGCACATTTAACGACCTCAATCATGATTGGCTCTTGCTATGATACTCGCGGTCGGATTTCCAAATATGGAGCCTGGCTCCAAATTCGGTCCGTGGCATCGGGAGCCTCATTTGAGCGGCGCTGAACGCCGTGGGGACGTCACACTCACTTAGTCCACTCTTATATACAGTCTACGGGTCACACAGGCCTTGTCAGTACCCAATCCGTCCCGACTGCCCTATCTGTGCTGCATATGTGCATACTCACGTATCAGGAAGAGGCCAATTTGCCCGATCTGTACCAAACATACGGCACTGAAAGGCTTGATGGTTCAGCAAAACTTCTGGCGGTTTATGTCATAGATATAGTTACTATGAAGGCCGTTTTAGTTATGTTTATTTGTTTTTGCAGACGCTTTTTTCCAAAGCAACGTACATACAATACATTAACAAAGACTGGGCGGCGGATGCTGCAGAGATAAATTGTATGACTGTTTATTGTAGTTTACAGACCCAGGCTATAGGCTATAGATCCTACAGCTCATTACAAGCTGTGGTGGAGCAGTCGTCATATCGTTCATTGAGTACTCAGACCTTTTTTATTTTACACATGAAGTTGATGAGAATCAGAATCAGTTTTATTGGCCAAGTGCACTTATTGATACAAGGAATCTGACTCCGGCAGATGTCGGCTCTCTATACATCAGCTCTAATTTCAGATTAGATCAGATTCAACTTTATTGTCATTACACATGTATAAATACAAGGTAACGATATGTGACTTAGCGTCTAATCAGAAGTGCAAGGAGCAGCAAGAACGATATATACAGAATGTAGAGAATATATATTTCAGAGAATATACAATAAAAATTGCGAAGAGAAATAAAATGCAAACTTGTCCATTGCATGTCCGTCCGTCTAGCTAAATTTTAGATTTTAGCACTGGCTTAGTCCTGATTTTGTGGGTGTTTGTGAGTCCTGGTCTTGGTCCTGATCTGATCTGGGTTTATGTTGCAGAGTCAGACTCAGCCCTGATCATCAGAGTACTGGTCATTCTACTGTTGAAGCTCCTGTACATCCTCCCAATGTGCTACTACTACTACAAGGTACTGCACCTTTAGACCCGGGATAGACCTGGTTTAGTCCTGGTTTTCTGATCTGTTCTTGTGCTTTGTCCTGTTGTTTCAGGTCAGAGATGCTGCGAGACAGAGGTCCCAGCTGTGAGTGAGGCCGGTTCAGATCCCAGTTGGTTTTGTTTAAGATACATGTGACAAATCAGGCAATTATAAGCATTATTAGCTTCTGTCATTACCCGATTTGTCTTATTTTTCAAACTGAGCTTGTCCAAATAGAAGTTGCTATAATAACCCTAATTTGTACAAAACTCATGTTTGACTCTTGGATATTAAGTGTTTTACTGATCAATTCTTGCTCTGTGTCTGTGAAATTGTGTATTTAAAGGTTTGAAAATAGAGCAGAGCTGAGTAAAGTCTGACTGCACAAAAACATTGTGTTTTCTTCTAATAAGACAAATTTGTAAAATCCTAAATAACATATTTACCTGACATGTTTTGGTGGTAACACTTCGTCAGAGGTGTTAGCAGACTGCTGTGACGTGTCTCTTATCAGCTGTTGTTCCTACGCATGGTCACCCCTAATTGTCTTATTAGAGGAAAACACAAACTTTGAATAAAGAAAAAGTTCCACAGTTTGGGGTAACATTGCAGTATTTCAGAATTCCTGTTTTTTCTGCTGCATTCATTTATCTCATCCCACTGGGAGGTCCGAGGAGGTTGCCTAGCAACATGCAATGACACACCCCTTTTCCTCGGACAGCGGAACTCAGAAAAGGTTTCCGAGATAGAATCCAGGATGTCACTTGTATGAACAGTTTTCACTGTTTGGACGCTTTGGTGGTTTAAATGACGATTTCAGTCACTTGTATCACTGCAATACTTTACTGCGTCTGTATCACTTCCTATGAGTGTGGTAGTGTTACTGCAGTAAAACACCATTCTGAGGTGAATTAGACTCTTCAGGGGGGCAACCAATCACCAATCAAAGACCAATAACTTAATACATAAACCTTTATTTACAAACTCAAGGTCCAAATTGTAAAATTACATTCATATATAAACCCATTAGCACACACACACACACATACACACACACACACACACACTCACACAAACACACACACACTCACACAAACACACTCACACAAACACCCATACATACACACACACATATAAATAATGTAATATAATATTATTAATTAAAAAACATTAATGTGTGCAAAATCTCTGCATATACAATTGGCACCACAGAGAGGACAGACTGGGCGGCTGGATTTGCTGAAAATGAAACAAATTAAAACAACCATAGATGTAAAAAACTTACATGTTAAATGAAATGAAATGGACTGTAAACAGAGTGTAAACGTGCTGTAAATGTGTGCTTCAATGATGAACTTGAACTCAAATGTGATTATTTGTAACGAAATGCGATTTTATTGCAATGAAATATCTAATGTAATGTATGTATATCTAATATATAATGTAATGTATGTACTATATATTTGTAGTGATGAAATGTAGATTTTCTATTCCAGTAGACTCAGGAAGATGAGCTGCTGGCTCTGATTTCAGCTAAATGTAAATGTACGCATGTAAATAAACACATAAACACACTGAAGCAATGTTTATCTAATGTTATTGACATTTGTTTGAGGTTGTGAAATAAAATATGCCACTAGAGTGAACACACACTTGAGATAATCAGATGTAAATGTAAAATGTTTCTATCTGATATTTAGCTAATAGGCCTTGTAGCCCATAACCTACGGGGCACACTGTAAACCCTCCTGGTATTCCTTACAAGAAAAATATGGCTTTAGATTACTTAAAGGTGCACTGTGTACATGGTAATAATTCATGTTTTTTCAGGTATTTTTGAGTTCTAAAACACTTGTAATCTGTCTATTAATGCAAGGACCGTCTGTGTCTGTCTGTTCCACACATACATGACAAAGAAGCTCCTCCCCTTTGAAACATCCCCGTTTCTAAATTAACTATGGTGCTAAATTATGTCTATTATTCATACGACAGTGCAGCGCCCTCATCTGGTAACATATATATGTATATATATATTTAAAACACATAAAGGTGAAAAAATGCATGGCACACTCAGATGGTGGATGTCCAAAAGCTTTTTTTAAATTTTATTTTAAATTACGTTTCGGCAAAAAAAACAAAAAACAAAACACAGTACACAAAATAGTTGCCAGCCCAGGAGCTCATATCCCCTCCAACGAATGGGAGGTCCCAACGTGAGGTCACCCATGGAGCTCCGCCCACTCTACAACAAGAAAAACAGTTTATATATTACATAAAAACATTCTATTAAACACAAAAATATTTAGACCATGTTACAAAAAACATCTTAGGTCAAAATCTATTCTATCATTAAGTCCATGAGGAGCTAGAGTTTTAAGTTGGTGAACCCAGTGCTCTCTTTTAGACAGGAGCATTTCCAGATTCCCACCTCTAGGGGGCACTTTAACATGTTCAATGCCAATATATCTTAAGGAAGAGATAGGATGCTTGAAATCTACAAACTGAGCCGCCACAGGATAGTTCATGTTTTTACATCTGATGGTACTTCTATGCTCTGCAGTGTGTGTTTTCAAAGCCATCATATGCAGGATTTGTGTGGCTCTGGGTGAAATAAATCAAGGGGTTTCTTGTCAAACTGTTGTGGCACTTTATTTTAGGTGTATACGAGAAAAAACGATGAATGCCCAGTCCGGGGTGTATTGGTAGGTAGTCAACATGCATTTGTCTCTCGCCAGAGCGATCTGTCAGTCAGCCTCTTCCAGAGAAAACGGGTCGGGGCGAGTTTTCACTTTTCAAAGTAACTTTTTTAATCCTCAACATTCACTGACTTAGAGTAAGATGATGAAATCATGTCAAAACAATTAAATGCAAAGCCAACATAAAAATAATACGAGTTATCTCATGACGGACATACGCTACACAACTGTCAACACAAACAAGTGGCCTCACTGACTTTTTGCTTCCAAGCCCCTGCGCAGGTGCAGAAAAGCCTGATGTAAACAAAACAATATTTTCTTGTATTATTGTCCAGTGTGTTTATTAGCATATAACTACATTTTGGTGCTAATTGCTACATCAGTGAACTACACAAAAACACTCGTACGTGTGGTAATGTTTTCTATGGAGGCGCTGGTGTTACTCACGTGTAATTGAGTGGTTGTACGTCTCCAAAACAGCCCTGGTATTTCATAGTTTGTGATGTTAGATGGCTAATGCTAAGCTAACTCTCTAAAAAAACACATTGAAGCTAACACTGGGTCTATACGGTATACAGCATACTATTGTGAACTATTTTCTTTCAAACTGTGAATTCTTTTCTTGTGTTAATATTAAGGAATGATTGAAGGAAACACATAGGTGCTTTGATTCTATTTTAACTTGAACATATGGACCCTATGACAAATGGAGTTTAACCTGTTTGACCTTGTGACCCTTGAAGTTGGCTATTCAAAGAAGTGAGATGGCTCTGTAAAGATTTGTGTGTTACCTTATATGGTGAGCTAGAAGCTTAACATATAGGATCTATACATAGACAACAAGGATAGAATAGCAGCTGCATGCATCAACAGGTGGGATAATGTTTGATTTTAACTATAAAAGAGGTCTCATGAAGGAGATCCTTCAGAGACGAGGAGTGAAGACCCACCATAAAGGCCTGTATCCTGTTGTAGCCCGAATAAAGATCCTATTGAAACTGCTCCACGCCTTCTACGCTTTTTGTTCGAGGTGCCTTAAAGAACCAGAAGCTTACAGATGGTGACCGCCGACGTGATCAGTGATACGTAATCTTGGAAGTCAGGCCTTATCATCTCTTATCGTCTCTCCGCAAACTCCCTGAGAAGACATCACAGACGAGAGCTCCAGAAACTATACGGTATGACAGTAGCCTTTTGTTCTAAAAATCCTGTCAATTGACTTAATGCTAAATTTAAAATGTGGTGAATTTTTGGGGACTTTGTGTAATATTAAGTGATCATTTTAAATTATGTAAATTAGTTAAAGCGTGTTTTATGCTTTTGCACGTGAGAAAGAGGGAAAGCAGGTTTTATAGTAAATTTATTTATTTATGTTTATGCTTTTGTCACCAGAGGAATAAAGAAAGCAGGTTTTATATAAAAATAAAATAAACTTTTAATTAAGTTATATAAAAATACAGGCCTTACATATAGGGAAAAAAAAAAAAAATCTAAAATGTATAAAAAATGTATTTGTAAAAATATTATTACTATTGTTTTTAGAAACGTAGGAGTTCCCGGGATCCTGCTCAAGTGTATTATATCCAATATGAACATGAAATTATTCGTCACTGTAAAGTTAACAGAGGATTGATCTACTTGATAGGCGTTATTTATGAACCTTGTGAAACAGGGGAATTAATTGCTAGAATTAATCTGACAGGTCAAACGGAAAGAAAACAGGAAATTGCTACATACTCACCTTATTATGGAATTCACTCCAAAATTTGTGATTCAGTTAACAGCACTTCGGCACAGACAGACAATGTTACTGAAATCACACTTCAATGTACATGGTATGATAGGCCAGTACGTTCAAAAACTGGATGTTTGTGTAATTCTTTTCCCCATGGCTATGCGGAAACAAGTAGTACAGATAATGATTGCAGAAACAACACAATGTTAGACACAATCTCACATGTCACATTTCCCACAGAAGTGAACGTCGTAAATACACTAGACATAGACATTGCACCATCTCTCGTGCAGTCAGAACTAGGGGACGAAGCTAAAACATTAACCACAGAATCTGACTCTGTAACTGACCCTTTCCGTGCGACCTCACAAACTGAACAAATGGGTCTTACTCGTGCGTTAAAGGAGACAAATGTTTTAGCTCCGCAATTGATAATACCAACTGTTACGTTCGCAGATAACAAAACCAAAACGTTTAGTGATAATTTAACAAATGTTAATAATATAACCGGGGTTCGTCTATTTGATATTCAATCAATAAAAAACAAAATTAGTGCTCTTATGAAAAAGATTATGTTTACAGTGGGGGTGGTTTCCGAGACAGTTTCTATGCAAAATGCAAATTTACAGCCTGTAATTGAAAAGCTAAAAAATGAAATAGTGAAAGAAATAACGGAAAAGACAAGAAATGCAACACAGACCTCGTGCCCGTCCGACTCATCAAATATCGCTAAAATGCTAAGGGATCTAAAACAAGAGTATGATGTATTAAAAGTCACTTTGAAGGGAGGTTCTCATTACGCTATGTTATTAGTTATCGCGGTCTTCCTAACTTTGGGAAGCGTATTAATAATAGCGGTGTTGTTATGTTTATGTTGGCCACAAACTGCTAAAATTATGTCAATACGTCCGGGTTCCGCTTCCGTAACCAGTTGGGACTGTGAGATGCAAAATAGTTAGGATAGCTTAGACTTTTAACTAGTGGATTTCTATGAGGCTTTTTTTAATTACTGCTTTTTGTTTTTGTTGTGCATAGATTCGGTTAGGGGTCGTTTACGGTTCAATAGCTGCTTGTTTTGATTAGTGTTTGACGTCAGGTAAAGTGGGACAGAGCTAAAAGTCTAAATTTCATAAATGTATAAATCAGTTTCATTGTAATTAATTAATAGTCATTTATTAAAAACACTGACAGCATATATTGTTACATTATGATGAACAGTGTTATATGTACAACTGGAGGTCATACAAGTTGTCCCATCACAACCCTTGTTTCACAACCGTTGTGATTGACCAACAAAATTATTCTTTATATGACCCATAAGCTTGTGTCCCATTTGACCTGATTTTACCCCATAAGTAATTAATTAAGGAGTAAAAAATAAAAAATAAAAATAGTTACTAACAAAATACTAAGATTAATTTAAATTTAAATTAAAAAATACTGTAATAACAAAATGCTGGCACATAGTTATATTCTGAACACTATCTAAAGTCAAAATTTCTTCTCTTTTTAGAAATCAGACTAAGGACAGGAAGCAAGAACAGGAAAAGAAGCCCTACGGGATCAAAAGCCCTTAAAAGTCTACAGGTAGATAATAAACCTTAAAAACGTCAAAAACAGTGACCCAATCAAATCAAAACAACATCCAATTTATAATAACTAGTAGCTGAGAGGGTAGATATTAATATATCACAAATGTCCCAATTCACCACATTAAGTCAATTGATGGAGTTTTGGAATGGCAAGGCACTGGAAGAAGAGGCAAACCCGAAGAAGGCGCAAGAAAATCAAACTACAATTCAAGATATGGTCAAGAAATATGTCAAGAAAAAGATTATACATGGAGGAAAAAAGACAGTTGCCCCAACAGAAGAGCAGTGGAGGAATAGGAAGTTATTACAAGGAAAAAATCCAGCAATATAAACTGAAGTCCACCAGAAATGCTATAATGAGGAAGATGAACCAATCAAAAATACAGAAGTATGAGAATGAGATGAATATGGCCAAAAAGATGTACCAATGGGCAAAAGAAATGAACGTAATGCAAGAGACGAAAAATTTGTCCTCCATTTTAGTTCTCAAACAAAAAGAGAAGGATGTGACCCCAAAGGAGGAGCTTCAGAGAGAAACTTTAAGAGAACCGGCTGTGAAAATATATCCAATATATCCAAAACTTCCAGAGCTTGGAAAAATAGACCATCACATAAATATCTCACACGCTCTAAAAACAAATATTCCTGGGATGAATCTGAAAGTTCGGAAGAAGAAGAAGGTGGAATAGCAACTGGTAAAATATTGAAAGAAAAACTTAAACAAAGATCACACAGCACAGAAGATGTTCCCCAACTAGAGAGTACATTACGATATGCAACAAGCCCACTCCCAGAAAATGAAGAATACGACTATGAGGTGTCAAGAAAAAATGATCCCCCACCATATTCCGGTGTCAGTAAAGGTCAGAAATACAGCACACCCCCTGATTCTCTGCTGTTACCAGATCTGGATGTATGTCCAACCCCAAAGATAACTCATAAGATAATTGGAGGAGAGTTGGCGTTAAAATCTGTTGAAACACGGCCGAGTGAACTAGAAGAAAAAATAGAAGCAGTTCAAAACCAAGTGACTATTCTGACTCATATTGTAGAAACTGAAAAAGAGATGAGGAAAAGTGAGGAGGGGAGCCATGACAAGACGAAAAATGGACTTTGATCAAGAAACAACAAAAGAGACAAGCAGGATTTGGTCACCAACGACAAAAAGGAGTGAATCAAGGGGTGCTAAGGATGAGGGGTTGACAAAACAAAATAGTGAACCCTTTTCAGTTAATGGATCGTTCAGCGGAATTGTTGAAGATAATGAATATGAAGATGCTCCCATTTGTGGAACCATTAGTCCACAAAAACAAGAAGACCCTACAACTGTTTACCCAATAAGAATGGATGGCCAGCAAGTAGTATATCAGCCATTCTCACTAAAGGACTGGAGTGCTCTAATGCTCACACTTCCGAGGTTAACAAAAGGCGGTGTCCCATGGATGAGAGCCCTGCTAAAACAGACTGCCGGAGATAAATTGTGTTGGGGAGACATACAAGCTGCCATAATCAAAGCCACTGATGAAACAATTGCTGAAAATATCAAAAGAGCTGTGGAAAGGAGATTAAGGATACAGCTACGGAACAATCACGCTATTCATACCTTCCGTGACACTCTAGAGGAAGAACTCAGGACAAGATTTCCATGTATTATCACTGATGAGTTATTGTCTATGCAGATGAGAGACACGGAAGATTATTACAGCTACAAACAACGTGCCACTAATTTATATCACGATGTAACCGGAGAACAAATTGAGGCTGGTACTGGCATGGCTGTAATGTTCCGGTCCACATTGATTAAAGGAATGCCTGGTCCGGTTCAAGATGCTTTGCAAGGTATAATGGGACTGTATAATAAATCCGAAGAAGAGTTTGACGCACATTGCAATCATCAAATAAACAAGTGGCAAAAAGATAAGAAAGATACTGAAGAAAAGAAACAGGAGTTGGAACTGGCTACTAAATTACAATTGCAGAAGTACCAAACTGAACTTAAAGAGAAAAAGAAAGAGAAGAATATAAACGTGATGAATATACAGTCAGACTCACCAGAAGAAGACATGTCACATATTACAAAAGAATTGACAACTGCAATCAAGATGGTAATGAATGCCCAGCAACCACAAGAAACAACAGCAATGACACCAAAACCTCAGCCAGGCCAACCTATACAAATACCAAATGTACCAGTCATGATCTATAACCCTCAATCAAGAAATCAAGGAGGTTTCAGGAACCCTGGAAGGAACAAAAGAACAGGCTACATAAGCAATCTAACACAAAGCGATCGATGTCACTTATGTCAAGGAATAGGACACTGGAAAAAGACTGTCCAACAAAATTTCAAAGACAAAGACAAAGACAAGTATCAAATAATTTTCGACAATATATGCAACCAACACGGGGTATAATCAACAAATAATTCATGCCACAACAGACAGTCGTTTCAATGCCTCCAGTCCCAAATGGAAGAATAATGAATGTCGAAAATTACTATCAGGAGGAAGAGACACTCACGGATACTTGGATGAATATGGTGAGTGCTGAAGGGCCTACAGTCAGACCATTCGCTAAAACCATGGAAAAGCGAGCCAATGGTGGTCTTAAAGATAAATGGACAGCAGATTAAATTTTTGGTGGATTCAGGAGCCACAGTATCCTGTATAAAACAGAGATTTCCACTTTCATCAAAAACGATGTCCATAACTGGCTGTGTAGGAGGACCAGAAGTTAAAATGTTTACTGAACCATTGGCAGTAACAATGAAAGAACAAACAGTAAAACAAGAATTCTTATACTTACCGGATTGCAGTGTCTCCATATGTGGAAGAGACTTGATGTGCAAACTATCATTGTCAGTGGTGTTCTGCCCAGAAGGTCATAAGATACTCGACAGATGTGAAACACTCAAGATGCTGAAAAATGTGACTACACGTAAAATTACTGAGATTCTGTACCTTTCTCCAGACACTGCAAAAGATTTAAAATCGCAAGTCACGATCTATTGACGCAAATACTCACAGATCCAGAAAAAGGAAATACTGCATCAGCACTGTGGCAGAACTACAAGACATGGGCAAGATCATTATATCCACTCAGTGAGCCTTTTGACCCCTACATGTCACATTATACTACTCTACTCTTGATGATGATACCTATGAAGAATTATGGCAAAGGTGGATGGACAAACCTTTCCAAGTGAGCTACTCATATCTCTACTTGGGTCCTCAAGGCATGGCACTCACTGTCTCCTTCCAAAAGAACTGAAACCGTGTTCATGGGAAGTGAAGAAAGTGCACCTCACGATCTCTGGCTATATCAAAACATCACTCGCCAAGACAACTTGGTCCAATGGTCAAGCTTAGCCTCAAGTCTTCAGTATGATGCCACTGAAAGCAAAGATGTTTTATAATCCACAATACAAAATCTTCAGAATTGTGCTACCTCAAGGCTCAGGAAGACAACACAAGAGCATCCAAACAATCCAGACAACGGACTTTTGAGAACCATCCAGATACAGAGATGTACCTTGCACAAGTACCACCAAACATATGGATGATGCACCCGAATGATGTGGGTCAGACAAAGCATACTGTTAAAGTGCAACTTACTACAAGCAAAACCAATATACCATCCTCAATATCCACTTAGAGAAGATCAAGCAGCGGGATTCAAGAAACTATTAATGGTTTGTTGGAATCTGGAGTAATATATGAAACAGAATCAGAATATAACACACCACTTTTCCCAGTGAAGAAATCGGATCTGCAAAACTGGAGGATGGTCCAAGACCTTCGTCCCAATCAACGAGGTCACAGCAGGAGAATCTTATCCAGTACCAGACCCTTACATCGCATTGAATAATCTGTCACCAGAGCACAAGTTTTATACTGTGATTGATTTGGCAAATGCATTCTTCACAATCAACCTGGAGACCTCCTCTAAGAAATTCTTTGCTTTCAGACACAAAAATAAGGTCTATTCATACAGAAGAATGCCCATGGGATGGAAACATAGTCCTGGATTTTTCAGCCACTTCTTAAGACAAGACCTAGCAGATTTGAAATTTCCAGAGACATGCACTCTGATCACTTATGTGGATGACATTCTCATCGCTGGAAGAACGGCAAAAGAAGTCTTAGAAGCCTCAGTACGACATTACTCACATTTGTCAAAAAAGGGGTACAAGGTCAAAAAGCAGAAGATACAAGTTGCAAGACAAACTGTGCATTTCCTCGACGGAAGTATCAAACGGTACCCAAGGAGTGTCAGACAGTAACAAAGACGCTATCTTGAATGCTCCAAAACCAATTACGGTGCGTCAAATGCTCACTTTCTTGGGACTCTGTAATTACTCTCGAGAATACATCCCTGGCTACACTGAACTCACGACACCTCTTCGAGAACTCATTAAGCCTCATGGCTTGCATAATCTCTCTGCTGAACTAGTCTGGACGACAGAGACTGAAGAGGCATTCATCAAGACAAAGCAAGCTATTTGTGCAGCATGTAGCCTGTGTGCTCCAAATTACGACATTCCTTTCCATCTAGATGTGTCAGAAAGACAGTCATTTGTCCAAGCTGTTCTTTATCAGAAGCATCACCAGAGCAGAAGAGTGCTGAAACACTACTCTTGTAAGCTGGATTCTCATGAACAGACTCAACCTGGTTGTGCACGTTACCTGGCCGCTCTGGCGGACAATTGAGAAGACGTCACATATTGTGCAAAATCATCCACTGGTAATACACACTCAACATGGAATACTTGCTTACCTCAACTCTCGCCTGTTCATTACTACTGCACGAAGATCCAGTAATATTTCAAAGACTTTGAAACAGCCACACATCACTTATGAAGGAGGAAACATTAATATGGCAGCAAATATGGAGACCGAAGGAATTCCACATGTGTGTGAAGAAAAGGTCAGAACTGAATTGTATGTAAGAACAGATCTACATACTTCACCACTTTCAGACAGAGATGACCATTTTCTGTGATGGCTGTTCATACAGAGCAAAAGAAGGCCATATTGTGTCATCATATGCAGTAGTGGAACAGCTCCCTCTAACCAATATCGCCTGATGGAAGCTCAACAAATAGCAAAAGGTTCTGCACAAGTGGCGGAGATAACGGCAATGTTACGAGCACTACAACTCTCAGCGGCAAGGCGGTAAACATCTATACAGACTCAGTCTATGCATACAAGACCGTCACAATGACATTGGCTGGGTGGATCAGAAATGGTTTCAAACTTGTGACCGGCCTTCCGCTAAAACATGAACAATTAATAAAACAACTGATAGACGCTGTCCAACTGCCATCAAAACTTGCCATCATGAAATGCAAAGCTCACACCAAGGAACAGATTCTATATCGCCTTGGGAAATCAAGCAGCAGACCACGCGCAAAGAAAGTTGCAAATTATAGTGCAAGAAATATGCTCATTCACACCAATGAAGAGATTGAGATGCTTCCTGATGCAAATGTGATGGATGCATGTACATAAAAGAGATTCAAGAAGCAGCTGGGGCATATGAACATAGTGCCTGGAAACAACGCGGTGCTACTAAAGATGCTACAGGAATTTGGAGAAACCATGAAGGAAAAATTGTAGCTCCAATCGCACTGCTTCAGATGCTTTATGATGAATACCACACTCCTACTCATCGAGGTTATGAAGCCATCTCAAAGCACATCGATTTGTGGTGGCATCCACACATGAAGCCCATAATGCAATACTGGATTGACGATTGTCATATCTGTCAAAGCATGAATCCAAAAAAGGCTTACAAACCACCTCCAGGAACTTATACTCTTCCCAATAAACCTTTTGAAAGAATCGTTATGGATTTCACAGACATGGGTCCGGAGATGAGAGTTCGAGGATTTCGCTATTTACTGGTCATAGTCTGTGAATATACAAGATGGGTTGAAGCATTTCCCTGCAAGACGGAATCGGCTAAAGAAGTAGTCAAACACTTAACTACTGATGTTTTTCCACGATTTGGCATTCCACATGTCATAAGATCTGATAACAGGACACACTTCACTGCTAAAATAGTCCGTGATGTGCTGAAGGCTCTAAATATCACTCAACGCTTTGGAACTGTCTATCATGCCGCCAGTCAAGGAGTTTGTGAGCAGATGAATGCCACTGTCAAAGAAAACTTGCAAAGGTCTGGAAAACCACTAAACTTGATTGGTTCACTGCTTTACCTTTTGTCTTGATGGATATCAGAAACAGTGTGAACAAAACCACGTCATATTCTCCTCATCTACTATTAACGGGCAGAGAAATGCAAAAACCAAAGGGACCATTTATCAAGATACTCCATTCATAGAATGGGACACAAACAACATCACTCATATGTTCAAGAGCTTCAAAAATAGTGATGCAATTGCATAAATGCAGACAGAGAACACATGATGTAGAGGATGGAGTTGAACCAGATGTAAACATCTCCCGGGATCTTGGGTGTATGTAAAAGTGCATAAAGCGAAGCAACTGGACTCAACCATATCAAACTGGACCATACCAAGTTCTACAGTCTACTGGGAGATCAGTACAAGTCCAAAAAGAAACATCTAAAGTGTGGTATCATCTATCACACTGCTTCAAGGCACCAGTAGACCCAAATGAACGAAGTCTAACCCAAATTCGAACTGACATTGCCGTCACATCTGCTATCCAGGATGAAGAAAGCAGACCAAAGCCTGACGTCGCTGATAACAGTGCACCAGAAGAACAACCCCGACCACCCTCCGCCACTGGGGCTCCAGAGAATAAGGAGGGGAAAAGGGGGAGAAGGAAGAAGAAGAAGAAGGAGAGTATAAGCCATGCTTTTGAAAAAATTTCAATGTGTATTTTTGACCATGCTAATTGTAATACTTTCTATTGTTCTAGTGTGGTGGTACATTTCACATACCCATAGAAGTATTGAGACTGGCCTCGGACAGCCAACAATCAAAACGATGAGCCACGATGCAACCAACTTGACAACAAAAAATAAAGGTAAGAAACAAGTTACGCTGAAAAGAAAAAAAAGGGACACTAGACACACCCCAAAGATTGTAAAATATTGCTATGAGGGACAAACTTGTAACATACTTTTTGATGTATGTGAAGTGCTAGACTGTATGCTAGATATACCCGCTATAGATCATGTGCTAAATGTACAAATTGTCTGTAAGGATACTTGTCTGTCAAAAACAGATGCCTATGGACACACAGTTATAGAGACTGCCAGAGTTGTAACTAGTACTGATGGACAACAAAATGAGGAAGAAAACACTTTTACAACTGATCTACAGCAGAGAATTACCTTAACAAAACACAGAAAGAATGATGGATCCTATCAAGCAGATCTAAAACATTGCAGAGAGCGCAAATCAATTACTCAACTTGATGTAATCCTTTGATACTATCTATTAAAAATCCAACATTCAATGATTCTGGAATATATTCTATAGGGTTCGAGTGTTTCTAAAAGTATTTCTATACCATGCAATAGAAAAACAAATTTGAATTTTGAAGGCTACATCCAAACAACAATTTTAAAAGCTAATAGACCTGCTCCAGAAAATGATCTAATTTCCTTGACCAAACAATAAAAATCGAAAGCAGGGCTAGAAATGAATGAAAATACTTGGCTGAAATGGGTACAGTACACTGCACACACCTTAACTACGGAAGACTGCATTGTATGTTCCGCAGCCAGACCACGCTGACTACCACATCTATACCATATTCTAACGAGGAAGACCTGACCTGTATACTTAAACTTTTCACTAGCAAGGTGTTTGATAAAACTGATGCATGTTTCCACCTCCACCATAAACTGCCAGTGGTAATCTCCAAAGATGTACCTACATTTTGGATTATGGGAACAGCTAAATATACCTGTTTTCTTAAAGATACTATTACACATACAGAGGCAAGAAGTGATGATAAGAACGAAATAGAGAGTTTCGCTGACAATTTCTGTAATCAGACTTTATCTTCTGATAATTATGGAAAATTTGCTCTTTGACTAATCACTCTACTGCCCGCTGATATTTGGTGGTTATGTGCAGATTTACGCCTGTATGCTATTTTATCAAAACATGGTCAGGCATTTGTGCCCCAGTAATGTTAATTATCCCGTTCACCATAGGCCCAGCAAATTCACTAAGCCTTATACAAACTCAATTGCCATATAGAGCTATCACAAGACATAACTACTGAACAAGAGGTCGTTGTCTAAGCCCAAACCTCATGGATCGTTTAATGAGGACATCTACCTCAGTGCTATTGGCACACCTGTTGGAGTTCGGAGGAATTTAAAGCACAAAACGTAATTGCAGCTGGGTTTACCTCAGTTTTATTTGCAGGGTAACTGCTACTAAAAATGTTGTTTGGATAAATTACCTTTATTACAATCAGCAGAGATTTATCAATTATACAATTGAGGCAATAGAAGGCATTGTTGAGCAATTGGGGCCCTCGTCGCTCATGGCTTGGCAAAATCGGATCGCCCTTGACATGTTACTCGCCAAAGAGTCATCAGTATGCAGCATGTTGAACAGAATGTTGTACTTACATTCCGAATAATACTTCCCTGATGGAAGTATTGCTAAAGCTGAACAAACTTAAGTTGTTGTCCACAGAATTTGTTAGGAACTCTGGTGTGTATGAAAACACTTGGTCAAATTGGCTCTACGGAATATTTGGACCTTGGACTGATGCTATAATGTCTGTAGTTATTACAATATTAACTGTCATCGCTATATTAGTAGTAATCGGATGTTGCATTATCCCTTGCCTTCGATCACTGGTAGAACAATTAATTGCTACTGCCATAACACAGAAAACTCCTACGTCTCAGTTTTTGCTACTCTCTGTAGAGTCTTAAAAGTCCCTAACTATTGATTAAACTGCACCGTTTGACCTTCTGACTTGAAGGAGGTAAAATTCATAATTTTAAAAGTCCCAGTAAGCGTTCCTTGTTTCTTATTTTGCTGTCCGAGAGTCATATATTTTCATATGTGTGTTATATTTGCATGAGTGTGGGGTTGTGTTATAATTGGGGGGAAAAAAAAAACAAACAAAAAAAAACATACTTTTTATTACTACTTTTACTACTATTACTTTATTATTATTTTTATTTCTTTACTCATATTATAGGAATTTTATGTGAAGGTAGTCCTCTGTTTTCATTTCTGTGATCATAAATGATCAAAAGGGGGAAACTGTGAACTATTTTCTTTCAAACTGTGAATTCTTTTCTTGTGTTAATATTAAGGAATGATTGAAGGAAACACATAGGTGCTTTGATTCTATTTTAACTTGAACATATGGACCCTATGACAAATGGAGTTTAACCTGTTTGACCTTGTGACCCTTGAAGTTGGCTATTCAAAGAAGTGAGATGGCTCTGTAAAGATTTGTGTGTTACCTTATATGGTGAGCTAGAAGCTTAACATATAGGATCTATACATAGACAACAAGGATAGAATAGCAGCTGCATGCATCAACAGGTGGGATAATGTTTGATTTTAACTATAAAAGAGGTCTCGCAGAAGGAGATCCTTCAGAGACGAGGAGTGAAGACCCACCATAAAGGCCTGTATCCTGTTGTAGCCCGAATAAAGATCCTATTGAAACTGCTCCACGTCTTCTACGTTTTTGTTCCGAGGTGCCTTAAAGAACCAGAAGCTTACACTATTCACATCCATTTTCATCCAAATCAGTATCTTACATTTTCCATTTTCCATGGATGTGTTTAGCACTTGTACTGTAGGCTATAGATGTTACAAGATCAGTGTTTTCAGGTGGAAAACAGAGTAACTGACGTTTTCATCTTTCAGTCTCTGGATGACTCCTTCCTCTATGTCGCTCCGTCGAAAAAGCATCAGCTGATCGGCCATTGCTACGTGAACACACAGTAAACAACAATTAAGACTTTTACTGTCACTTTACTCCATTACCCATAACATTTCCTCTGTAAGCAAGCAGCATTAGCTCGCTAGCATTTAAGCTAGCATTTTGTTTGTTATTTAGCTACAGCATGCACACCGTGTCACGCTGCTACACCGATCCTGGATTGTATATAAGCCACATTTACATAAGCATACAGTTGATAGAGCGGGTGGAGCTGGTGGCGCTGGGGCTGGGGAAGACCATGAGGGAGCTGAAGAAGCAGCTGGGTCATTCTCCAAAAACGGTGGAACTGCTGTCACATACTTTTGAAGACACCAAGGCAGCCAAAATTGACCTGATAACCACATACATTACATATATTCAATTAATAAAGAATGTTTTTATTATGTAAAAGTAAACTCAATTGGTCTAATAATTATTATTTAATTTTATCCACATATTTAAAATGGCACATTCAAAGAATCACTCGGTCACTATTACAATACATGGGAGTGTAATTGTATACTTTTATTTAAAAATAAATTTCTTTACTAAATTGTCATTGACATTTTCATTAACATTTCATGCAATGACAAGAACATATAAATAGTTTAGAAATTGTTAAATATTATTTATAATATAAAATAAATATCTGTCACCCAAAATTATGTCATTGGTGTGACTGCCACACAAAATACTTTTATTTTGACATTTGCATTTACTCTTGGGAGCTCCTCCGGGTCAGAAGGTCATTTGAGGAGTTGCAGTGGTCAAGGGTGTCAGGTAAGTCACATGCCTTGCTTCATTTCTTTAAAAATGTCATAAATTCTTGTAGATTTGTACATGAAACTTTTAAGCCCGTCATTGGTATTACTCAGTTTATAGCCATGGGGGTGAGACAATTAAAATAAAACATGCATACATCAAATAAATAAAAGATTTTGATATCACTGAAAACATGTGGTCTCACACACAGCAGCCATTTTGTTTTAACTGTAGTTTTCCTCAGAAAATGTCATTGGTGTTACCGGTTTTGCCAGGAAGAAGAGTAACACCAATGACATTCCTGTATAAAAGCTACAACAAACGCATCAGGAGGAGAAACATACTTTACAAAAGGGTTTAATTATTTTATAATTACTTTGTTTTGCTATTGTATTTTCTATGTGTCAGGTATGGCCAAATTGACTGCTGCAGAAAAGCAAAAGCTATACAGGCAGCGGAGGAATTCAGACCCTGTACGTAGGGCTGAGTACTTGGAGAAAAGACATCAGGGTTATATCAGTGATGTCATCAACAAAAAAAGAAAACATGCAGGAGAAATGAGTGAAAGAGAGAGGAGAGCACAGAGGAAGAAATGGCGTATTAACCAGGCAAGACTCAGGGAGAACATCAGGGCAGTCCAAACAGTCTTGACCCCAAACTCTTCTCCAGACAGATCACCAAGCATCCCAAGGTAGACCTGGCACATGTTAATAGAAGTTTTTTCTTTTGTCATCTCAGCCCCTTGTGGTGTGTACATATAATATACAATATTTCATCGAGAGAGATAGATTGAGAGTGTGTGTGTGTGTGTGTGTGTGTGCGCGTGCGCGTGCGACTTTTAATATGTGTGCATAGTGTCAGTGCGCATGTGTTTGTGAGTATTTGTATTTAATATTGTATTTAGTATTCATTGTATTTAATATTCTTACATACTTCATGTTTTTGATAGACAAAGAGAACATGGAAGAGGAGTCCGTAGGAGTCATAACCAAAGAAAGAGAAGAAAAATACAGAAGTTGGAGGAGACAATAAAACGACTCACCCAACAATGTAATAAATACAAGAAAAGATGCTCTCGATACTCAAAGCAGCAACAAACAGGGAATCCTGGCAGTCCATCAAAAAGAGTGAGAGAAATTCTACAAGGTCAGCCTGTTAACTCACATGTGAAAAAAGCATTGACATTCCATTATGCTCTGATTGAAGATTTGCACGAAAAATACAAAGCGGCGAGAACGAGAAAGGCAAAGAGGGCTATTGCCTCGATTCAGGATAGAAGGCACATTAGGAGACACAAATTCCAGTCACTGTGCCAGAAAAAAATACACTTCTCATAAAAAGCTGGGAAGGAGCTTAAAAGAAGGAATGAAGATGCTTCTGGTAAAAGGGCGTTGGTGAGACAATTCTACATTAGAGACGACATCAGTAGACTCACCACTGGGAAGAAAAACACCATCACCCTTCAAAAGGTGAAGAAACAAAGAAGGCTTCTTTGTGATTTGTTATTAAACCTCCACATTAAATTTGTAGCTGAACACGGAGATGTGTCTTACACCTTCTTCTGCAGACATAGACCCTTTTGGGTTGTTAAGCCAAATGCACAGGACAGAGAGACATGCCAGTGTAAAACACACGAAAATCTTCAATTCATGGCTGACACACTTCACAAACATGGTCTCTTGGATTCCAAAAATGTTGCTCAAATGGCTGACACAACTGTTTGCAATGCTATATCACCACAAAATGCTAAAGCCTGTGCCTATGGGGACTGCATGGCATACAAAAGCACAGCATACCCCCTTTTTCTTGATAGACCGGGTGGAGCTGGTGGCGCTGGGGCTGGGGAAGACCGTGAGGGAGCTGAAGAAGCAGCTGAAGAGTCGCCTGCAGCTGCCCGGGCAGGGGTTTCGCCTCTTCTACAGCGACAGAGACATGGTCCACAGCACCAGAACAATACATATTGTCAAAAATGGGAGAAAACATACAAATTCATTTTCTATTTTACCTTTATTTGTGTCTTGTGTTGGGTGTCTTGTGTTGGGTAAGTCCAGACATAAAGGAAGTGCTTGCCAATTCAGCCAAATATCACACGCAGTTTTGTTTAATTGGCAGCAATTTCTTAATTCGTGTGTACAAATTAGCTAAAACGTGGGAATGATTAGGCTACAGTGAGGAACGATTTAACTAAAACATGGAAATGAATAAGTTAAAACATGGAAATGTGTTTTTCAAATGTGAGAACGAATTTGTTAAAACATGTGAGCAATTTAGCTAAAGCGCGGACATGAATTCGTTAAAATGTGGGAACTTGTTCGGTAAAACATGGGAACGTGCTTGGTGGTGAGTAAACAAGTGTTTACTCACCACTAAAATGTGGGAATATGTTATTTAAAACATGGGAACGAATGACATAATGTGACAACTAAATAGTAATTTAAGGCCACAATTTAGTGTCTTTTTCCATGCACTTTATTAAGCGGCTCAGTAAAAAGTGCCAAAGTGGGCAATAACAGCATCATTGGCATCTGTCATTAGCAAATTCAGTTCTTTCAAATGGATTAAAGTTTTATTGAATCAAAAGGTCTGAAGGTGGCGTGCACAGTAGGTCTCAAACCAGCTGCCCACGCCTTTCTCTATGCATCAAGGAGCTGTTTTTCCAGCACTCGTAGTCCATGTGATTTGATGTTTCATTTCTGTAGAGACGACATGACTCTTCTCTTCTCTCATCTTCTCCAGTTCGGCGCATGGACCACGCCTCTTCCCGTGTGTACTAAACTCAGTACTAAATCAGGACTAAAACAGGATTTTACCGGATCTCAACCACACATCTCCTCCCATAGCTACGCCATGCTGTTTGTTATGATTCAAATCTTTTTTACTCAAACGTCAGATACTTTTACCGGGCTGGCGCCTTTGTGTTTGTACTGGCGGTGATTCTGGCGGTGGTTGTTTCTTCTAAATGCCATCCATCCATCCATCCATCCATCTTCTCCCGCTTAATCCGGCTGGGTCGCGGGGGCAGCGTGCTGCCCAATACTCATAGCACCTGAAACCCCCTATGAACCCCTCTGCAGGTGGTGAGCCCACAGGAGGGTGGACAACATGGTCCTTGATGTTAGTTCATAGGGGTGCGGGCATGTTTTGGGTTGATGGGGGAAACCGGAGTACCCGGAGGAAACCCATCCAGACACGGGGAGGAACATGCCCGGGCGACCCGGGGGATCGAACCCGCAACCTTCTTGCTGTGAGGCCTGAGTGTTGCCACTCAGCCACCGTGCCGTTTCTTCTAAATGTCAAAATAAAAAACGAAAAAACGCAAAACTCTGAAAAACATGACATGAAAGTGAAATACAAACTGAGCTATGGATTTTGTGAACCGTGTCACCCGTGCACATTTGTCTTGAAAGCATTCGCGAATCCTTCCAAACAGCGATTTCTTCGTCTTAGCTTTTGGTTTGCTTGGGTCGGCTTTGGTTTCACTTACTGGTGTTTTGGTCTTTTCTTTCAGTCTTGGCCATGTGAACATTTGCTCTTTGACCACGGCGAGTTTTAGACAAATTTCACACTTGCCTTCAGTGCACGACAAAGAGCGACTTTGATCTGTGCTGCTGCCACTCACACTGCTGCATTCACTCTCTGAACTTGACAAGTCCGAGTTTGTATCTTCCTTTGAAGACCAGCTGAGGGATTTGATGGACTTCGTGATCGATGTTTTGGAAGGGGCCTTTTGCGTGATGTAAGGGTGTTTCAGCGCTTTTTTCGGGGTGATCCTTTTCGCCGGATTTACCTGCAGCATCTGCCTCAGCAAAGAAAAAAACTGCTTGGTCTCCTCCTTTTCTGTTTCAAGGACGGGCTTAGGGTGAAACGCCATCATGTTCTCCAAGCAGGTGAAGTTCTTGGACCGGATCTCGGTGGCTTTGACACTCTTACCTGTTCTGAGTCTGTACTCCTTCGGTGTGAGCATCGTATAGCGGCCGCATTTTTTAACAAAGTAGCGGTCCGTGAAAACCCCTTCTTGGAGTTGTTTGACATCGGGCATTCCTCGGATCTGAAGAATCATCTTCAACGTTTCATACAGGCAGTCATTGGGAAAAAGATCCTCGCCGGAGTATAAGAAGGACATAACACAGCCAAGACTCCACATATCAGCTGCCTTGTCCACTATTGTCCCCAAAGTCACTTCTGGGGCCCGGTATGAAACAGCCTGTATGATATAACCAGGTATTAGGCTCCTCACACTTTTACAAAGCCCAAAATCAATGAGCTTGACCTTGAACGGTTCATGCACCTGGTCAACCAGCATGATATTGTCCAGTTTGAGATCCGCATGAAGAAGTCCACGCTCGCCTAGCTCTTTAAACGTTACCAGCAGCTGCTTCGTAATGTAGCTGATCTCTGAAATATGCAGAGGTTTGAACTTTCTACTCAACATAAAATCAAACAGGCTTGTATCCAAAGGTTCCAGGACCAGGCAGTAATGGTCTTCATATTCAAAAGACGTAATTAACTCAACCACGTTTTTTTTTTTGCTCAGACTGCGCATTTCTTTGAGAATGTTTGCCTCATGTTTGGCGATTCCGGACCTCTGCGGTTGAGACATTTTCACAGCCACGTCTTTGTTTGTTGACAGGTCTGTGCACAGAGCCACACATCCAAAAACTCCTTGACCCATGATCTTCTTGATCTGATAGGAGCCGAATGTGCCAGAAATTATTTTGCTGTCTAACAGTGACATATTTGTTATTTGAGTGTGTGTGTTTTTTGAAAAATAAAATCGAAAATAATCAAAAGTAAGTAAAATGTAAAGAAATGTGTTCCTCTCTTTCTCTGCTGGGCTATACGATAACAATACTGACTGTGGGAGGTGAGTGGACAGGGTACGGCACACTAAATATCGCTGCTTTGAAGTTATAAAGCTTCAAATTCGTCAAAGCTTTACCTTTTGATGTCATACAGTTCCTGTAGTGCCTGTTGCCACGGTAACCGCATGGAACATAATAAAAAGAACGAAGAAATAGTTGCACTGCAGCATTCTAGAATTCTGCTGTGTTCGTTTGGCTCCTCCCACTAGGAGATCCGAGGCCGTCGCCAAGCAACAAGCACTGACACGTCCCTTTTCATTGGACGGCGGAACTCGGAAGAGCTCGGAGACCGAGCGAGGTTTCCGAGACAGAATCCAGGACGGTGTGAACAATAATCTCATTATATTAATTTCAGACTTAATGCTGTTACAGATAAAGTGCAAAATGTACTGTTCAGTAACTTAAAATGGTACAAACTACAGCTGCAGCCCTGACAATGAACAGTGCTCTGTTTCTAAGGGATAAACTGTAGAAATTCTGGGATCTTCCCTGGGTAACTATCAGCTAAAAATAACATTTATAATAAATTTGTGTTTTTTCCCAGACTTATGTATCAGCTAAAAAATCACATTCATAATTACAATATACAAAGGTTTGTTAGACACCTGGACTCTCAGACTCGCTCAGACCATCAGAACCCTTGGGTAGATTCTGTAGACTCTGACATTTTGCCTTTGTCACCCTGATGCCTTGAATTCATGCTGTAACATCATTAAAGGTTCTGTAAGGATGATCTCCGTGCCTCTGTGCTGTTTTTTCATTTTTGCTACGATTTAACAGAAGTCAACAACGGCTGCGCCCAGTGTCACTTGTATGAACAGTTTTCATTGTGTTTAGACACTTTGATTGAAGATTTGCACGAAAAATACAAAGCGGCGAGAACGAGAAAGGCAAAGAGGGCTATTGCCTCGATTCAGGATAGAAGGCACATTAGGAGACACAAATTCCAGTCACTGTGCCAGAAAAAAATACACTTCTCATAAAAAGCTGGGAAGGAGCTTAAAAGAAGGAATGAAGATGCTTCTGGTAAAAGGGCGTTGGTGAGACAATTCTACATTAGAGACGACATCAGTAGACTCACCACTGGGAAGAAAAACACCATCACCCTTCAAAAGGTGAAGAAACAAAGAAGGCTTCTTTGTGATTTGTTATCAAACCTCCACATTAAATTTGTAGCTGAACACGGAGATGTGTCTTACACCTTCTTCTGCAGACATAGACCCTTTTGGGTTGTTAAGCCAAATGCACAGGACAGAGAGACATGCCAGTGTAAAACACACGAAAATCTTCAATTCATGGCTGACACACTTCACAAACATGGTCTCTTGGATTCCAAAAATGTTGCTCAAATGGCTGACACAACTGTTTGCAATGCTATATCACCACAAAATGCTAAAGCCTGTGCCTATGGGGACTGCATGGCATACAAAAGCACAGCATACCCCCTTTTTCTTGATAGACCGGGTGGAGCTGGTGGCGCTGGGGCTGGGGAAGACCGTGAGGGAGCTGAAGAAGCAGCTGAAGAGTCGCCTGCAGCTGCCCGGGCAGGGGTTTCGCCTCTTCTACAGCGACAGAGACATGGTCCACAGCACCAGAACAATACATATTGTCAAAAATGGGAGAAAACATACAAATTCATTTTCTATTTTACCTTTATTTGTGTCTTGTGTTGGGTGTCTTGTGTTGGGTAAGTCCAGACATAAAGGAAGTGCTTGCCAATTCAGCCAAATATCACACGCGGTTTTGTTTAATTGGCAACAATTTCTTAATGCGTGTGTACAAATTAGCTAAAACGTGGGAATGATTAGGCTACAGTGAGGAACGATTTAACTAAAACATGGAAATGAATAAGTTAAAACATGGAAATGTGTTATTCAAAATGTGAGAATGAATTTGTTAAAACATGTGAGCAATTTAGCTAAAGCGCGGACATGAATTCGTTAAAACGTGGGAACTTGTTCGGTAAAACATGGGAACGTGCTTGGTGGTGAGTAAACAAGTGTTTACTCACCACTAAAATGTGGGAATATGTTATTTAAAACATGGGAACGAATGACATAATGTGACAACTAAATAGTAATTTAAGGCCACAATTTAGTGTCTTTTTCCATGCACTTTATTAAGCGGCTCAGTAAAAAAGTGCCAAAGTGGGCAATAACAGCATCATTGGCATCTGTCATTAGCAAATTCAGTTCTTTCAAATGGATTGAAGTTTTATTGAATCAAAAGGTCTGAAGGTGGCGTGCACAGTAGGTCTCAAACCAGCTGCCCACGCCTTTCTCTATGCATCAAGGAGCTGTTTTTCCAGCACTCGTAGTCCATGTGATTTGATGTTTCATTTCTGTAGAGACGACATGACTCTTCTCTTCTCTCATCTTCTCCAGTTCGGCGCATGGACCACGCCTCTTCCCGTGTGTACTAAACTCAGTACTAAATCAGGACTAAAACAGGATTTTACCGGATCTCAACCACACATCTCCTCCCATAGCTACGCCACGCTGTTTGTTATGATTCAAATCTTTTTTACTCAAACGTCAGATACTTTTACCGGGCTGGCGCCTTTGTGTTTGTACTGGCGGTGAGTTTGTTTCTTCTAAATGTCAAAATAAAAAACGAAGAAACGCAAAAATCTGAAAAACATGACATGAAAGTGAAATACAAACTGAGCTATGGATTTTGTGAACCATGTCACCCGTGCACATTTGTCTTGAAAGCATTCGCAAATCCTTCCAAACAGCGATTTCTTCGTCTTAGCTTTTGCTTTGCTTGGGTCGGCTTTGGTTTCACTTACTGGTGTTTTGGTCTTTTCTTTCGGTCTTGGCCATGTGAACATTTGCTCTTTGACCACGGCGAGTTTTAGACAAATTTCACACTTGCCTTCAGTGCACGACAAAGAGCGACTTTGATCTGTGCTGCTGCCACTCCCACTGCTGCATTCACTCTCTGAACTTGACAAGTCCGAGTTTGTATCTTCCTTTGAAGACCAGCTGAGGGATTTGATGGACTTCGTGATCGATGTTTTGGAAGGGGCCTTTTACGTGATGTAACGGTGTTTCAGCGCTCTTTTCGGGGTGATCCTTTTCGCCGGATTTACCTGCAGCATCTGCCTCAGCAAAGAAAAAAACTGCTTGGTCTCCTCCTTTTCTGTTTCAAGGACGGGCTTAGGGTGAAACGCCATCATGTTCTCCAAGCAGGTGAAGTTCTTGGACCGGATCTCGGTGGCTTCGACACTCTTACCTGTTCTGAGTCTGTACTCCTTCGGTGTAAGCATCTTATAGCGGTCGCATTTTTTAACAAAGTAGCGGTTCGTGAAAACCCCTTCTTGGAGTTGTTTGAAATCGGGCATTCCTCGGATCTGAAGAATCATCCTCAACGTTTCATACAGGCAGGCCCTGGGAAAAAGATCCTCGCCGGAGTATAAGAAGGACATAACACAGCCAAGACTCCACATATCAGCTGCCTTGTCCACTCTTGTCCCCAAAGTCACTTCTGGGGCCCGGTATGAAACAGCCTGTATGATATAACCAGGTTTTAGGCTCCTCACACTTTTACAAAGCCCAAAATCAATGAGCTTGACCTTGAACGGTTTGTGCACCTGGTCAACCAGCATGATATTGTCCGGTTTGAGATCCGCATGAAGAAGTCCACGCTCGCCTAGCTCTTCAAACGTTACCAGCAGCTGCTTCGTAATGTAGCTGATCTCTGAAATATGCAGAGGTTTGAACTCTCTACTCAACATAAAATCAAACAGGCTTGTATCCAAAGGTTCCAGGACCAGGCAGTAATGGTCTTGATATTCAAAAGACGTAATTAACTCAACCACGTTTTTTTTTTTGCTCAGACTGCGCAGTTCTTTGAGAATGTTTGCCTCATGTTTGGCGATTCTGGACTTCTGCCGTCGAGACATTTTCACAGCCACGTCTTTGTTTGTTGACAGGTCTGTGCACAGAGCCACGCGTCCAAAATCTCCTTGACCCATGATCTTCTTGATCTGATAGGAGCCGAATGTGCCAGAAATTATTTCGCTGCCTAACAGTGACATATTTGTTATTTGAGTGTGTGTTTTTTGAAAAATAAAATCGAAAATAATCAAAAGTAAGTAAAATGTAAAGAAATGTGTTCCTCTCTTTCTCTGCTGGGCTATACGATAACAATACTGACTGTTTGAGGTGAGTGGACAGGGTACGGCCCACTAAATATCGCTGCTTTGAAGTTATAAAGCTTCAAATTCGTCAAAGCTTTACCTTTTGATGTCATACAGTTCCTGTAGTGCCTGTTGCCACGGTAACCGCATGGAACATAATAAAAAGAACGAAGAAATAGTTGCACTGCAGCATTCTAGAATTCTGCTGTGTTCGTTTGGCTCCTCCCACTAGGAGATCCGAGGCCGTCGCCTAGCAACAAGCACTGACACGTCCCTTTTCATTGGACGGCGGAACTCGGAAGAGCTCGGAGACCGAGCGAGGTTTCCGAGACAGAATCCAGGACGGTGTGAACAATATTGTCATTATATTAATTTCAGACTTAATGCTGTTACAGATAAAGTGCAAAATGTACTGTTCAGTAACTTAAAATGGTACAAACTACAGCTGCAGCCCTGACAATGAACAGTGCTCTGTTTCTAAGGGATAAACTGTAGAAATTCTGGGATCTTCCCTGGGTAACTATCAGCTAAAAATAACATTTATAATAAATTTGTGTTTTTTCCCAGACTTATGTATCAGCTAAAAAATCACATTCATAATTACAATATACAAAGGTTTGTTAGACACCTGGACTCTCAGACTCGCTCAGACCATCAGAACCCTTGGGTAGATTCTGTAGACTCTGACATTTTGCCTTTGTCACCCTGATGCCTTGAATTCATGCTGTAACATCATTAAAGGTTCTGTAAGGATGATCTCCGTGCCTCTGTGCTGTTTTTTCATTTTTGCTAAGATTTAACAGAAGTCAACAACGGCTGCGCCCAGTGTCACTTGTATGAACAGTTTTCATTGTGTTTAGACACTTTGATGGTTTAAATGACGATTTCAGTCACTTGTATCACTGCAATACTTTACTGCGTCTGTATCACTTCCTATGAGTGTGGTAGTGTTACTGCAGTAAAACACCATTCTGAGGTGAATTAGACTCTTCAGGGGGGCAGCCAATCACCAATCAAAGACCAATAACTTAATACATAAACCTTTATTTACAAACTCAAGGTCCAAATTGTAAAATTCATATATAAACACCCATCAGGACACACACACACACACACACACACACACACACATTCTTAGATTTCCCACTTTGTGGGGCCCACCTAGTTTTTGTACCGTTAAGGGGTCCACCCTTTCCAGTGGTCCTACAACTCCGTAAAAAATCAGGCAACATAAAGTAAAATTTAAAACCACAAATATCACTTCAAAATATCAAAATTCAAAACTTTTTTCAAAAAAGGATTTTGGCCACTTGTGGGGCCCACTGTCACACACACAAATTTCTAGTTTTTATGGCTTAGTAAGGACCGGCCATCAACCATTACAGAGGTAAGTAAACCACCTTCAAATATAGACCGAAAGCAGCAAGTGCGCCAGAAATCATTCACTTTCAATGGAGACAGCATGCTTGGGGTCAAAAACGTGTTGAGTGAGAGGAGCTTTCTGAGGTAACAACATGTGTGACTTGGGACACAAAAGGCTGAGCTATTTCTATGCAGTATCGATAATAACAAAAATCAAAATACAAACTATCATTTTAGCACAAATCTAAAAGTGCAAGATGTTATGGCCAATATCAGGCCAAGTGCTTTAGTTGGTCTGGAAATCTCAGGTGCTGAGTTCATGCAAATTCACAATTATGTCAAGCTGTGATGACATCATAAACAGGCTCCATTTTGTTGCCTAATATCAAGTTGTCATGACAACGACGTTATCTGACAATGACATCTTGGTTAATGTCAAGTTGTCATTATGACAACACACAACACAATGTCATCTTCACATTACACCAACTGAATTACAGTTTATGACAAGTCATAAACAAGTGTCATTAATGTGCTGTGTCATGGCATGTATATGATAGGTCAATGTTACCCTTATGTAGACACCTTCAAATAAAGTGTTACCAATACCAATTACCTTAAAGCGTTTACACCAAATCACCTCTTACTGTTAAAAAGAAAACCCATCATCCCACCTGGTTTGTTTGATAAACATGAAACATATGGAAAAAGGTGCTGGAAACAAGTGCAATACCTCAGTGACCCGGTTTGGAAAACATGGATGAAAGAATCTCTCCCCCTAAAGCAACAATGCCACAAATGGAACAGGCCCCACAGACATTTCTCAGCTGTACATTTAGCCCTTTTAGTTGATGAGTGAAATGTATGGCCTCTAAGGAACATCATAAAACCATAACAGATGCTAAAGGCTTTGTGAGTAAAATACAAATGAATTAGAAAGACACATAACTAAGTTATGCTACTACTTGGTGTCACCTTATTCATGTAAGGAATACTGAAAGTTGAAATGAAACTAATTTGAGCATAATTCCAGTTATTATGAATATTGGTTACTGAATAATGTAAATATAGTGTACTGATAGAAAAGTAATGCATAACAGGAATGGAATTTAAGGTATGTTTAAAGGAATATCTGTGTATATGTTTGTTATTGATGGTTAGGATTGACAATGCATGAAAGAATGGACTTGGGAGTTTTTGGAAAATATAGTTTTTGCATCCTTTAGACCTTTTTGTCTGATGAAATTTTTGCATTTTTTCCAACACCTTTTTTTCTTGGACTTTGGTATGAATTACAGTGGACATTGATATGTCCATATGCAAATATGCAGTGCTATTTTTGGTTGCACATTGACAACGGCCCACCGTTCCTGATCAGGGACGGTTTCGTTTTTTTTTTCTTTCTAACTTAATTCATTCAATATCCCTTTAGTCAATATGAGCTTCCTATATATCATTTGAAAGCTTACGTTCACCACAAAATGCACATTATGTTCATTTCTTTCCAAAACACATTCCAAAAACTTTGACCGCAATCAAACTGTACCATAAGCAAATCAGAAATCTCGCATTTCTTACCTTTCGATTGCTACTCCAGCTTCAAATCCCATTCAATCCAGAAGTGTTTGTGCTCTTTCTGTTCCTCATAGTCCACAGAATAAAAATATCCACTTGTTTTTTTGTCATAAGACGCTCCATGTAGTTGGAGCTCCATGTAGTTGTAGCTATCCAGCCGCACTCTCATTTTCTTCTTTGGAACGTAGCTAATACATTTTTGCGCACCTCTTTGTAAACATAGCTTCCATTTTGGCCGCTCACTTAGGGTATGTTTGTTTTCCCCCAAGTTTTAGCTTCAAAACGAGACATTCCGCGGAGTTTTCCATGAAAGCGTTACGGTTAGACCCGTGTGGATGAAGCTAGCGCCCTCCATTAGCGCCCTGATCCACGGACTGTCCGCTGCGTAAACACGGCACCACTTGATGCATCATTGGTGAATCAGGTTGTCAATCACAAAAACTTGTAGCCAATCAGTAAAGCTTTCCAAAAAGAGGGCGGGCAGTCAGATCTGAGATCAGATCAGAGCACAGTCACAATGCGTAATGGAGGCAAGTCGCCATCCTGTGGTGCGCACTGGTTGCGCCAGATGTTTACGCATAGGCGTCTCATGGAGTTTTTCAGAGTTTTAAGATAAATGTGGCACAATTAGCACTAATTTTATGATGTCTAAGGCCAAGAAGAAAATAATAATAATAATAATAATTAAAAATTAAACAATAATAATAAGGTCTGAATGGTTACAGTGCTAAAATATAATTATCTTAAAAAAACTTTGAAAATCAGGTTATAAATGATATTTATAGTCACCAAAGTGACAAAATATGTTTTATATTGCTAGTAGAGTGATAAAATGCATGTAAAGTAATTTGGCACATTTGGCACAGATGTGCCAAATCTGTGCCGAATTTACTATTTCATACAAAACGTTCCACATTTTCAAAAGAGTTGTATCTAGAGGTCTGAAATTTGGCACAGTTGTTGCCAATACTATGGACAGTTGCTGTGGTGAGTTTGAAAAGTGTAGCATGAAGTATGTCTTCAGGAAGGCCTTTTAATTTTACTTTTTTTTCCGAGGCCCAAAAAAACAACTACTTTTTGGGCATGTTTGAACAAGTGTACTGCAAGCTGTGAGTCTTCTAGACAAATCTAAGACATATCTACATAAACTAGAAGGACTTAGCTTTCAAATGATGCATCCACAAAGCATCTAGACTGTAAGGTACCCAAACAATAAGCTTTAATATTTGGGTATGCACAATTCGAGAAAAACAGCCAGTGTGAGTTGGGCCTTAACAGGTTTTAAGTAGTATGAACAAATGAGAATTAAGATGCAATTTGTGTTTTATGGTGTATTGCCCATTGCCATGATGACCTCATAGGTCAAAGTTCATATAACTGCAGCTCTGGGTTGAGTGGCAGTCAATGGAAAATGCAGCCCGGTTTCTCACACTATTTTGACCATACTTTGTGTTACATTTTCACTCTCTCAATATTTCTGTTAAGTTCTGATTTACTGCTTATTTTTCAACCCATTTTAATCTTTTCCCCCAAATGGAATTAATAAATAATTTTTGTTACTGTATCATTGAGTATTGTTCAATTTCAATCTCTTTCTAAATCTGAACACCACTGTCTCAGACAGATGAACTGAAAAAAACTCAATCACATCTTAACTTGCATTTCTGCTTTGATTGGTGTGAATCATCATTAGAGCCCAGATCCCAGGCTCACCCATTTGCAGTTTTCTATTCATCGTCATGGACACCAGCAGTCGTAAGGATTCCTCTAGGAAGTAACGCCTAGACAGAAGTCAGAGTGGCTCAACAGCCATATCAGAGCTAGTGTGAAGTTTTTCACTGCTCTGGCTACACGCAAAAAGAAAAGAAAATGCAGTAGATTTAACATCAGGAAACAGTCGTTTAATCACGGTCATGTTTGAAAATGCGCTGTGCACAATCAACTTAAGTATTTGAAAACATCAGATTTTTATTGAAACTCTAAGTTTCACATCATTCTCAAATCACACAATTAAACATTTTAATACAGAGCAGACCTTTTACCTCCAACATAACTCAAGAAATTTGAGGCCAAAACCACCCAAAAGGCCAAAACAAAGAACATATTTACACTGCTCTGCGTGAAAGCTACAGTAAAGGCAACCCTTTACTGTAGCTTTCACGCAGAGCAGAAATACGGTTTTTAATGAAATACTTCACTGCTTTCCAGTCTCTGGATTGAAGACTTTGAGGTTCAGCAGCAATACATTGCTGACAGTCCTCTTTGCCTGGGACCTGCTCCATTATGATGAACTTTTTCAGATGTCTTTCAACGGCAGCAGATTCATCTCTAGTCCAGCTTCTTTTGTAGTTTCCGTTTACCTATATAGGCAAAAAAGAAACATGTCAAAACTGTTCCCCAATTTATTGAAATATATTAATAGTAAATAAATGACTATTGGTAAATTTGGAGACTCAGTCAGCATCGTGGTTGAAAATCAGGAACAAGCTTTTATCATTTGATGCATCGAGAGCCATGGTTGCAGATTTAGTTCAGCCAGCGTCACTACCAGCAGATAAGCTAACTATCCAAGACCTTTTCAAGCTTCCATCACACCTCTAGCCATGTCTGTCTCTCCACCAACACAACACAATTTGTATAGCGCTTTTCTACTCAAGTGCTTTACAATCTATGCCTCAAATTCATCCACTCACACACCGGTGGCAGAGGCTGCCATGTAATGTGCCAACCTGCTCACCAGGAGCAATTCTGGGCTGTCCTTCAGCTTAGTTGTTCTGGCTGCCAAGCTCCAGAGGGAAGCAGTATGAAGAAGCTAGATAGTGAGTGGATAAGAACTAGGATGCGACAGTTTATTGAACCAAATGTTACGCCGCCTATGGTTCAATACACAGACATGAATCGCTGTCTCTCAGTACATTATTAAAATATTAAACTTATTAAACTTAATTATCATGCCACTAACAAATGGTCATTGACACATCGAGAACTGTACATTTCCCTTCAGCCAATCAGTATGCTTCATGCACAACTAGGGCTTTTGGAGAGGGGGAGAGAGAGGCGCAGCTCAGCTGACAGTAGGCCTTTCGTTAGTGAAGACCAGGACCGGAGAACCAGCACAGATAAAGTAATTATTATACAGAATGACCAAATGTCACCAGACCTGTTTGAATGATCAGCCTAGTTCATTTACATTAAGAATACAGGAGAAGTCTTAACAGCATAAATGGCTAGAGATTGAGATGATTGTGGTTCCAGTTTTGCACTGCTGTAAGTAGTAGTAAGTAGTAAGGAGTATGGTTCCCATTCTTCGTCACTGCTCTTTACTGGAATAAAATTTGATTGCTGCATCAACCAAGAGACACACACAACCCTTTTCGTATAATGCATTCTGAAACCCTGAAGGTATGAAAGCAGTTTAGCAAGCTGTAACCTGCTTTAGATGGGTAGCAAACAGAGTACAATTTCTGTAGCAAAGATTCAACATCAAAGTTTTGAGCAGCTGGTGTAAAGGCAAAAGTCCAGTAAACTTAATAAAATATGTTAACTTTGTGTAACTATATACACTAGATTTATCCAAAAGAGCTTAACTAAAGGCTGCGGTTTTCATCTTTCCTTGCGTTTCTGTTTACTCCACCAAGCTCGTCCTCCAGTTCACATAGCAACCCCTCATTCATAAAAAAGAATAGGGATCGTAACAGGCAGGCAAAATTTAAACAGGCTGATTATGTAAGGTAAGTAGCTATAACATATTTAGCAGATATCTTACATTTTCAAACATGGAAACACTGGAGTAAACACAAAGTAAATGTAAAGGTAAGGTAAAAGGTAAGTATAACATATAGTTTGATACACATACATTATGATTCTTAAACATTAAGTCTAAAAATAAAGGTAAGTATTATGACTAGAAAGACACAGCATTCCTTAACCAACACAAACTATAAGCTTATTTCACAGGTGTGCTACATGTACTTTTGTGCTGCTCACATGACTGCTGTTTGTGCTTGTGATCAGGCTTTTTTTTAGGAGAAAAAACTATAATCCAGATGATGGCTGGCTCTCTCACATTAGCATCAACCATTACAATGTGCTGTCATAGTGACACCACTGCTCTCCCCACTCTCCCCCCACATTCTTAAAATACTCCAACAATCCATTTCAGCTACTTTTGTCACACCAGGCAAACTGACACCGATTCTTTTAAATCATGACTTTCTTAAAGACAGACCGGAAATATCTGATGGATTCCATTTATTCTCACCTCGCTTTCTTGATTTCCTCATGTCTGACATGTTGGATGGCCCTTCACCCAGAGAAATCTCAGCGTCTTCTTCTGACCTTTGTGTACCCGCCATACCAGAAGCTAAGTACAGAAAATGGTTTGCACCAAAATACAAGACATAAAAATCAACTTTAAAAACAACAAACAGAATTATGGATTATACAAGATTATAATTTAGCATACTGCATGCATGTCTGGTTTTCAGATTTCCAACCGTCTTTACCTTCTAAACTTACTTGTGTTTTTGATGTGCTCTGGTTTTGGGGAAGCACATGTGAGATGCCTTCTAACAAGGGTGCTGATGGGGACTCGTCTTCTGAACTCTGTGCTTCTGGCATACCTGCAGCTACGTAAAGAAAATAGTCTACACATTTACCCTACATTCATCCATTTCTATACCACTAAACAGTCATCAGCATGCAATAAATGGCATGAAAATGTTCACTTGTACTGGTGGGTAATATTCATACCCAACAACCTACAGAACTATTGTGCACAAATACCTTCGATATCCTGTTGTGAGCAATCCTCCTGGTCAACAGTCTCTAAAATGGTAATTGAGGAAAATGTAGCATCAGTAATCTGGACATTTTAACTGTTTAACTGCATTGAATCTCTACTTATTGTTACACCCGACAGAATACTACAAAAAGAAAGATGAACAGTTCAACTTAAATTTATAGTGAATACCATCATTAGTGTGTCAATTCACCCTTGTAAATTCACAGTAAAGTACACTTTACACCAAAACTAATAAGTAATAAAATTAAATACCGTTAACATCAATGTGAATCTGATCCAGGTTTTTTCCCTTGTATTCTCCGAGCCTTCCTTGCTCCAGTGCTAAAAGGACTTTGCTGATTTTAGCGATCTGAAGAGTTCCCTCCGGAAGCCTGTAATGTTGTCTATGGACATCAATGTTATGGCCTAAAAAGTCTGCTAATTGATCAAGTTCATTATTCTTCAGATTCAGAACAGTTGAAAGGGTGGCAATATGCTTTCTAAGTTTTGTGGAGGTCAACGCTCTTGGATTTTTTACAGCACATTCATCCACAAATTTCTTGAGGCATTTGCCACCCTGGAGGCAGTGAAGAGAGTGAGGCAAAGCAAATAGGAAGCCATTTTCATCCAAGACTTCACACTCTTGTCGTTTCTCAGTAAGAAGATTGAGCGACTCCCTCATGACTGGTGTAAGGAGTAGGGGGACTTTCCTTCCTCGCTTTCCTATTATTGTTATTCGGACAAAATGCTTGCAAAGTTTTTGCTCCAGTGGAGTAAGAGCCAGGTTCACATCTTCATGCATTTCTGAGGTAGTTTGAGATATGTAAGCAGACAAGGGTGTCCTAGAGACTTCACCCTCTCTCCTTCGGTTAAAAAGGATGACTTGTGCAAGTGTCACCTGTGCTAGGTTTTTCCAGTTTGAGGGTGATGCTTCTATTTTCAGGTCACTGTAGGTTTCCCTCTGTCTATCACACAAATGGGAATGAAGAACTCTAACATCCTCCGTGAATGGGAGCAACTGAGGAGGCGTTCCATTTCATTTGGTTAAGTTGGGTTAGTGCTTGGCTTGCAATGTCGAATTTCCAACTTTCTTGATAAAGATGAATGAAATCATCAGCATCTTGGGCAGTTTGTTTGTCTCTCATCTTTAATCCTTCCGACTTCAGGAACATTGCTAAAGCATGTAGGCTATGGCCAATTTTGCGAGCAAGTGTTGGACACTGATATTTCCCAGACTCATCACTGAACCTAGCTAGGCATCTTGTTGCAGTGACAACATGACCATACATGTCAGGTTTTATAAGATCTCTGATGGACTTTACAGATGTAACTTCTTTTGTTGCAATCATCAATCTGCCAAGCTCTCTAAGCTTCTGCCTAAGATGCTGGTGTTGGCTCTTCACCTTCTCAATCTTTTGAAAATCCTAGAACCAAACTGTAGAATGCATTGGTCTTGCTTAACAGCAATTGCAATTATGTCCTGGTTCATCTCATTCAAGAACTGCCAGTATGCATCAGTAAATCCTGCTGGAGCAGGCTCGGCAAAAGCACATAATGCCTGCACTCTTGTTTTACCTGGTTTTGAGGTTTCAGGTACGAACGGGCACACTTTAAAGTGTCTCCACATTGCTTTTCTTTTGAATAATCCATAGCAATGCGGACAATGATTAAATTCTTGTCCTTCAGTTTTTTTGCTTGGCTGTTTTGAGGGAATGAGTTTACCCTTTTTTTGGCCATGAGTAACATCATAATTATGTTGATGATTCCCCTTATTTCTGATACGGTCCAATTGTAGTCGCCTTTCTTTTGAATTTTTAGCAAAACTAAATGCCTTTGCAACCTCAACCTTGTCGCTGTGCTTACGTACTAAATGTCTCGACATTTTTTGAACCACCTGCCCGCAATACAAACAGTGATGCTTCTTATTGTACCTTCGTGCACCATGCTCTGTCTTCAAAACTGGGTCAACATACACAGATGCCTCTTCAAGTTGCACTGAAACACTCCTTTCCTTGTTAGCATATGTTTGTATCACATGTTCACTGATTTGAGACTTGCTTGTGCTCTGGCTGGATGACTTGCTTGTGCTCTGGCTGGATGACTTGCTTGTGCTCTGGCTGGATGACTTGCTTGTGCTCTGGCTGGATGACTTGCTTGTGCTCTGGCTGGATGACTTGCTTGTGCTCTGGCTGGATGACTTGCTCGTGCTCTGGCTGGATGACTTGCTTGTGCTCTGGCTGGATGACTTGCTTGTGCTCCCGCTGGGCGACTTGCTCGTGCTCCGCTGGGCGACTTGCTCGCGCTCCCGCTCCGCTGGGCGACTTGCTCGCGCTCCCACTGGACGACTTGCTCGCGCTCCCACTGGGCGACTTGCTTGTACTCCCGCTCCGCTGGGCGACTTGCTCGCGCTCCGCTGGGCGACTTGCTCGCGCTCCGCTGGATGACTTGCTCGCGCTCCGCTGGGCGATTTGCTCGCGCTCCGCTGGGCGACTTGCTCGCGCTCCTGCTGGGACGACTTGCTCGCGCCCCGCTGGGCGACTTGCTCTCGCTCCCACTGGACGACTTGCTCGTGCTCCAACTGGACGATTTCCACCTGCTCTCACTAGGTTTCCCGTTTTCTTCCAAGCTGCTGTCACTGCTGCCTTCATCCTGATAATTTGGAACAAATTCCTCTCCGCTATCTATACTTGAGTCCCCGGAATCTACAATGGTCATCTAAATATTCAGAAGAAAAAAAAAAGAAACAGAACACACATTACTAGCTTTCTTGCTCAATGAATTGTCTCCCCTGTATGTTGAAACTTTGCAGGAGGAACTTAAAGAATTCCAGCACATTTTAACTCACTAACTGTACTTTCATTTGGTCCACACCTGACAAAAATACATTCAGAATTGTGGGAGCTAGCTCACCAATTACATAAGCACCTACAAAACATAGCTAAAAGGACAGATTCTACAAGTCGAAATAAAAGCCCAAATCTGCCTTGTTAGCCATGGTTTGTAGCTCTCAGTATATTAGCAATCTGGCTTATTAATTTCTCAATGGATTTTTGAAATCTTTGTACTGAATGAAAGTGTGTGAAACCACCTAAGAACAAGATCTTGGTTGAAACATGCAAGAGGTCCTCTTTAATGACATTCAAAGTGCTTTAGGTTCATGTAAATTTAGAAATTAGAAAGAAACAAGAAGACTAAGGGACTAAACATATGAACATGTAAACACGTATCATCTGTAATTAGGTCTAAAACCGTTTGGGTGGGTGAGTTTGGGTGGTGCTTATAAAATTATAAAAGAGGAAAAAAAATCAATCTAACCTGATGGCAACAACCTCGCTTTGGCCTTTGTGAAGCCTTTTCGAGCTTAAAAGTCGAAGGATCCTCAGTACTGTCACTGTCACTCGTATCATAGAGAGCACTGGAAAACTCTAGTGGTGGTGTCTGCAAAAGGGAGTGTCAGGCTACAATTATTCCTTGTTGCTTGTATTTAATAAACACCAAAAAGTTTCATTAGTTATTGATAATGTGTCAAACATACCAGAAAGCTTTTTGTCCTTCTTAGCTTTGGAATAATTTCAGTATCTACTTCCATACTAGAATGGTCTTCAACACAATCCTCATTCTCTGTTTCATCCACTATACTTCCATTTGTATTGTCCATTGTATTGTCTTCATCATGTACATACTGTAAGTGTGATAAAACATACATCATTATATCTGAACTCTGGTAAAACGGTGTTCCTAGGCCAATGACATTTGCGCAATATAAAGTGGATGCTATGGTATTGCCAGGCAGGTCATGAGTGTCCCTCAATGGCAAATCCAGTTGCTTGTCACATTTTAGAGAACAGAGATTAAGATATTTCATAAGTATGCTAAAATAAGAAAACTGACAATTTTTGCAGAATTTCACAGTATAATGACACCTTCACATTATGAATTTAAGGTACACTTCCTAAGCATATATCAGTTTAGAACATGTACAAAGATGTAAGCCATGACTGCAGCTTTGATACTGGTAAGTATTGTTCAAACTGTATACAATCACTTACAGACAGATCTAGTCGGGAGGGCCCCACATGGACAAGACTTGTAACGTGTGTGTGAGAGAATGACTAGCCATAAGAAAAAGACAGAAATTCATGCGGACCCCACGACACCACCACTAGAAACGCCCCTGTGTGCAAGATTAACTAGAACCATCAGGACTGGATTAGAAATGTGTCCATTAAGGTAACGCTAATGCTATTGATGTACTCTAGCTTAATACATGTTTTAGAGACGTAACTAGACGGTGAAATTCTAGAAGTAACTCCCACTGCAACCAATTACAGTTGCTTGGGTAACCATGACAGCTGCTATACGACACAAAGTTGTTTCTATGATCATTTATAGGTAAAATCAAGTTGGTCACAAGAAAGTCCTCATTCAATGTCTTTGCTGGTTCTTGCAGCCGTAGCAACTACAAGTGTTATGTCAGTTAAAGCGGTTTCTGAGACAGTTGCAAGGCAAATTGTGTTAGAGAATTGGTTGTTTGGGAGTTCTTTTACCTGTGCTATTCCAGAGGAGATGGTGTCACTTTCTTCAGCACTCAAAGTATGTAGCATCTCACGCTCAACCTTTGAAGAGGGAGCCTCCTTCTCTGGCACCTAAAATACAGATCAAAACAAAGCATGAATTAAGAAATGACATTCATTTGGAAAGGAGTCACAAAACAAAGACCTAACCTGAGGAAAAAGCATTCTGAAAACCGCAAATGATCAATCAAAGTGCCGTCTTTGACTTCTCGAAAGGTTCCAAAGACGTTTTTGTTAACATACGCGCGACTTCAGGCCCTGTCATTTAAGGTACACTTCCTAAGCATATATCAGTTTAGAACATGTACAAAGATGTAAGCCATGACTGCAGCTTTGATACTGGTAAGTATTGTTCAAACTGTATACAATCACTTACAGACAGATCTAGTCGGGAGGGCCCCACACGGACAAGACTTGTAACATGTGTGTGTGAGAGAATGACTAGCCATAAGAAAAAGACAGAAATTCATGCGGACCCCACGACACCACCACTAGAAACGCCCCTGTGTGCAAGATTAACTAGAACCATCAGGACTGGATTAGAAATGTGTCCATTAAGGTAACGCTAATGCTATTGATGTACTCTAGCTTAATACATGTTTTAGAGACGTAACTAGACGGTGAAATTCTAGAAGTAACTCCCACTGCAACCAATTACAGTTGCTTGAGTAACCATGACAGCTGCTATACGACACAAAGTTGTTTCTATGATCATTTATAGGTAAAATCAAGTTGGTCACAAGAAAGTCCTCATTCAATGTCTTTGCTGGTTCTTGCAGCCGTAGCAACTACAAGTGTTATGTCAGTTAAAGCGGTTTCTGAGACAGTTGCAAGGCAAATTGTGTTAGAGAATTGGTTGTTTGGGAGTTCTTTTACCTGTGCTATTCCAGAGGAGATGGTGTCACTTTCTTCAGCACTCAAAGTATGTAGCATCTCACGCTCAACCTTTGAAGAGGAGCCTCCTTCTCTGGCACCTAAAATACAGATCAAAACAAAGCATGAATTAAGAAATGACATTCATTTGGAAAGGGAGTCACAAAACAAAGACCTAACCTGAGGAAAAAGCATTCTGAAAACCGCAAATGATCAATCAAAGTGCCGTCTTTGACTTCTCGAAAGGTTCCAAAGACGTTTTTGTTAACATACGCGCGACTTCAGGCCCTGTCATTTAAGGTACACTTCCTAAGCATATATCAGTTTAGAACATGTACAAAGATGTAAGCCATGACTGCAGCTTTGATACTGGTAAGTATTGTTCAAACTGTATACAATCACTTACAGACAGATCTAGTCGGGAGGGCCCCACACGGACAAGACTTGTAACATGTGTGTGTGAGAGAATGACTAGCCATAAGAAAAAGACAGAAATTCATGCGGACCCCACGACACCACCACTAGAAACGCCCCTGTGTGTAGGATTAACTAGAACCATCAGGACTGGATTAGAAATGTGCCCATTAAGGTAACGCTAATGCTATTGATGTACTCTATCTTAATACATGTTTTAGAGAAGTAACTAGACGGTGAAATTCTAGAAGTAACTCCCACTGCAACCAATTACAGTTGCTTGGGTAACCATGACAGCTGCTATACGACACAAAGTTGTTTCTATGATCATTTATAGGTAAAATCAAGTTGGTCACAAGAAAGTCCTCATTCAATGTCTTTGCTGGTTCTTGCAGCCGTAGCAACTACAAGTGTTATGTCAGTTAAAGCGGTTTCTGAGACAGTTGCAAGGCAAATTGTGTTAGAGAATTGGTTGTTTGGGAGTTCTTTTACCTGTGCTATTCCAGAGGAGATGGTGTCACTTTCTTCAGCACTCAAAGTATGTAGCATCTCACGCTCAACCTTTGAAGAGGGAGCCTCCTTCTCTGGCACCTAAAATACAGATCAAAACAAAGCATGAATTAAGAAATGACATTCATTTGGAAAGGGAGTCACAAAACAAAGACCTAACCTGAGGAAAAAGCATTCTGAAAACCACAAATGATCAATCAAAGTGCCGTCTTTGACTTCTCGAAAGGTTCCAAAGACGTTTTTGTTAACATACGCGCGACTTCAGGCCCTGTCATTTAAGGTACACTTCCTAAGCATATATCAGTTTAGAACATGTACAAAGATGTAAGCCATGACTGCAGCTTTGATACTGGTAAGTATTGTTCAAACTGTATACAATCACTTACAGACAGATCTAGTCGGGAGGGCCCCACATGGACAAGACTTGTAACATGTGTGTGTGAGAGAATGACTAGCCATAAGAAAAAGACAGAAATTCATGCGGACCCCACGACACCACCACTAGAAACGCCCCTGTGTGCAAGATTAACTAGAACCATCAGGACTGGATTAGAAATGTGTCCATTAAGGTAACGCTAATGCTATTGATGTACTCTAGCTTAATACATGTTTTAGAGACGTAACTAGACGGTGAAATTCTAGAAGTAACTCCCACTGCAACCAATTACAGTTGCTTGAGTAACCATGACAGCTGCTATACGACACAAAGTTGTTTCTATGATCATTTATAGGTAAAATCAAGTTGGTCACAAGAAAGTCCTCATTCAATGTCTTTGCTTTTTCTTGCAGCCGTAGCAACTACAAGTGTTATGTCAGTTAAAGGGGTTTCTGAGACAGTTGCAAGGCAAATTGTGTTAGAGAATTGGTTGTTTGGGAGTTCTTTTACCTGTGCTATTCCAGAGGAGATGGTGTCACTTTCTTCAGCACTCAAAGTATGTAGCATCTCACGCTCAACCTTGAAGAGGAGCCTCCTTCTCTGGCACCTAAAATACAGATCAAAACAAAGCATGAATTAAGAAATGACATTCATTTGGAAAGGGAGTCACAAAACAAAGACCTAACCTGAGGAAAAAGCATTCTGACAACCGCAAATGATCAACCAAAGTGCCGTCTTTGACTTCTCGAAAGGTTCCAAAGACGTTTTTGTTAACATACGCGACTTCAGGCCCTGTCATTTAAGGTACACTTCCTAAGCATATATCAGTTTAGAACATGTACAAAGATGTAAGCCATGACTGCAGCTTTGATACTGGTAAGTATTGTTCAAACTGTATACAATCACTTACAGACAGATCTAGTCGGGAGGGCCCCACATGGACAAGACTTGTAACATGTGTGTGTGAGAGAATGACTAGCCATAAGAAAAAGACAGAAATTCATGCGGACCCCACGACACCACCACTAGAAACGCCCCTGTGTGCAAGATTAACTAGAACCATCAGGACTGGATTAGAAATGTGTCCATTAAGGTAACGCTAATGCTATTGATGTACTCTAGCTTAATACATGTTTTAGAGACGTAACTAGACGGTGAAATTCTAGAAGTAACTCCCACTGCAACCAATTACAGTTGCTTGGGTAACCATGACAGCTGCTATACGACACAAAGTTGTTTCTATGATCATTTATAGGTAAAATCAAGTTGGTCACAAGAAAGTCCTCATTCAATGTCTTTGCTGGTTCTTGCAGCCGTAGCAACTACAAGTGTTATGTCAGTTAAAGCGGTTTCTGAGACAGTTGCAAGGCAAATTGTGTTAGAGAATTGGTTGTTTGGGAGTTCTTTTACCTGTGCTATTCCAGAGGAGATGGTGTCACTTTCTTCAGCACTCAAAGTATGTAGCATCTCACGCTCAACCTTTGAAGAGGGGCCTCCTTCTCTGGCACCTAAAATACAGATCAAAACAAAGCATGAATTAAGAAATGACATTCATTTGGAAAGGGAGTCACAAAACAAAGACCTAACCTGAGGAAAAAGCATTCTGAAAACCGCAAATGATCAATCAAAGTGCCGTCTTTGACTTCTCGAAAGGTTCCAAAGACGTTTTTGTTAACATACGCACGACTTCAGGCCCTGTCATTTAAGGTACACTTCCTAAGCATATATCAGTTTAGAACATGTACAAAGATGTAAGCCATGACTGCAGCTTTGATACTGGTAAGTATTGTTCAAACTGTATACAATCACTTACAGACAGATCTAGTCGGGAGGGCCCCACATGGACAAGACTTGTAACGTGTGTGTGAGAGAATGACTAGCCATAAGAAAAAGACAGAAATTCATGCGGACCCCACGACACCACCACTAGAAACGCCCCTGTGTGTAGGATTAACTAGAACCATCAGGACTGGATTAGAAATGTGTCCATTAAGGTAACGCTAATGCTATTGATGTACTCTAGCTTAATACATGTTTTAGAGAAGTAACTAGACGGTGAAATTCTAGAAGTAACTCCCACTGCAACCAATTACAGTTGCTTGGGTAACCATGACAGCTGCTATACGACACAAAGTTGTTTCTATGATCATTTATAGGTAAAATCAAGTTGGTCACAAGAAAGTCCTCATTCAATGTCTTTGCTGGTTCTTGCAGCCGTAGCAACTACTAAGTGTTATGTCAGTTAAAGGGGTTTCTGAGACAGTTGCAAGGCAATTTGTGTTAGAGAATTGGTTGTTTGGGAGTTCTTTTACCTGTGCTATTCCAGAGGAGATGGTGTCACTTTCTTCAGCACTCAAAGTATGTAGCATCTCACGCTCAACCTTTGAAGAGGAGCCTCCTTCTCTGGCACCTAAAATACAGATCAAAACAAAGCATGAATTAAGAAATGACATTCATTTGGAAAGGGAGTCACAAAACAAAGACCTAACCTGAGGAAAAGCATTCTGACAACCGCAAATGATCAACCAAAGTGCCGTCTTTGACTTCTCGAAAGGTTCCAAAGACGTTTTTGTTAACATATCTGTGCGACTTCAGGCCCTGTCATTTAAGGTACACTTCCTAAGCATATATCAGTTTAGAACATGTACAAAGATGTAAGCCATGACTGCAGCTTTGATACTGGTAAGTATTGTTCAAACTGTATACAATCACTTACAGACAGATCTAGTCGGGAGGGCCCCACATGGACAAGACTTGTAACATGTGTGTGTGAGAGAATGACTAGCCATAAGAAAAGACAGAAATTCATGCGGACCCCACGACACCACCACTAGAAACGCCCCTGTGTGCAAGATTAACTAGAACCATCAGGACTGGATTAGAAATGTGTCCATTAAGGTAACGCTAATGCTATTGATGTACTCTAGCTTAATACATGTTTTAGAGACGTAACTAGACGGTGAAATTCTAGAAGTAACTCCCACTGCAACCAATTACAGTTGCTTGGGTAACCATGACAGCTGCTATACGACACAAAGTTGTTTCTATGATCATTTATAGGTAAAATCAAGTTGGTCACAAGAAAGTCCTCATTCAATGTCTTTGCTGGTTCTTGCAGCCGTAGCAACTACAAGTGTTATGTCAGTTAAAGCGGTTTCTGAGACAGTTGCAAGGCAAATTGTGTTAGAGAATTGGTTGTTTGGGAGTTCTTTTACCTGTGCTATTCCAGAGGAGATGGTGTCACTTTCTTCAGCACTCAAAGTATGTAGCATCTCACGCTCAACCTTTGAAGAGGGAGCCTCCTTCTCTGGCACCTAAAATACAGATCAAAACAAAGCATGAATTAAGAAATGACATTCATTTGGAAAGGGAGTCACAAAACAAAGACCTAACCTGAGGAAAAAGCATTCTGAAAACCGCAAATGATCAATCAAAGTGCCGTCTTTGACTTCTCGAAAGGTTCCAAAGACGTTTTTGTTAACATACGCACGACTTCAGGCCCTGTCATTTAAGGTACACTTCCTAAGCATATATCAGTTTAGAACATGTACAAAGATGTAAGCCATGACTGCAGCTTTGATACTGGTAAGTATTGTTCAAACTGTATACAATCACTTACAGACAGATCTAGTCGGGAGGGCCCCACATGGACAAGACTTGTAACGTGTGTGTGAGAGAATGACTAGCCATAAGAAAAAGACAGAAATTCATGCGGACCCCACGACACCACCACTAGAAACGCCCCTGTGTGTAGGATTAACTAGAACCATCAGGACTGGATTAGAAATGTGTCCATTAAGGTAACGCTAATGCTATTGATGTACTCTAGCTTAATACATGTTTTAGAGAAGTAACTAGACGGTGAAATTCTAGAAGTAACTCCCACTGCAACCAATTACAGTTGCTTGGGTAACCATGACAGCTGCTATACGACACAAAGTTGTTTCTATGATCATTTATAGGTAAAATCAAGTTGGTCACAAGAAAGTCCTCATTCAATGTCTTTGCTGGTTCTTGCAGCCGTAGCAACTACTAAGTGTTATGTCAGTTAAAGGGGTTTCTGAGACAGTTGCAAGGCAATTTGTGTTAGAGAATTGGTTGTTTGGGAGTTCTTTTACCTGTGCTATTCCAGAGGAGATGGTGTCACTTTCTTCAGCACTCAAAGTATGTAGCATCTCACGCTCAACCTTTGAAGAGGAGCCTCCTTCTCTGGCACCTAAAATACAGATCAAAAGAAAGCATGAATTAAGCAATGACATTCATTTGGAAAGTGGAGAGAGTCACAACACTTGGGTAACCATAAAAGAATGAATTATGTAATGAGAGCTAAGGCACAAGGTTTGCCAGGAAACGTTTGTTTGTTCATTTAACCAGCCAATCATAGCCTCTGTCCAACCAATCTTTCTCTCAATTCCTTCAATCCAACAGGAAGTCCTGCAGTTGTTTCTAAATCATTCAATTTTTAATTTCTTCTTTACATGAAAGCCATGTGTATGATGGTGAGGGTTACACTAGAATGGAATTTAAGAGATTAACCAATTACTTAAAGTAAAACCAGCTTACCTTTCTACGCCATGGCCATTTGGAGTCACCATAATTGTAATCAATTTCAGTTCCTGCTTCTATATTCCTTGCCGCAAATAGGCACAAATGTGGCATGCCATTCACTATGACTTTTTTCATGATGCAGTTTGGGAATGTGTGGTTGTCATTAACCAGCCGACCAAGAGATCCATCTTCTCTGGATGCATCAATACTAAAAAAAATTAAAAAATAAATACAAAACATTAAAATATTACCACTTTAATGCACAATAGGATTTGTGCAAGGCAGATCTAAAGTCCCAGAAGTCCTTTCATTCAGGATGGTCGAAACTTTCCATTAATGCGTTTTTAATTCGTAAACAATTGTGATAAGGTTAACAGCTGCAACCTAACTACAATATAAACCCTCAACTGCCAAGGAACATCAAGAGCTTGTTAGTTAGGTTTACTTTGGATAGTAAACTAGTATAAGTAATACTTATGCTGGATAAATTCGGTGTAAAATGGAAAGTTGGCATATTAAATCATCATACCGAGTTGGTATGTTTGCTCAGGAACAAAATTGCGCTAGCCTGTTGCATTTAGAACTTCACTATTTTTTACCATTTTGGCCAGAAGGCTTACAATGCTAGTGCTAAGCGCCCTTGTAAGTCCATGTAAGTCGATTGTACTACCTCTCCTCCTATTCTTCCTGCTGGTTCCTGTTCGTCAATTGACTTGTGTGGACTTTCATCATGGCGACGACGAGAAACTATAGCAAGGTACTGCCTGTTAAAATGTTTTATTAATAAACATTGTGCACACTTACAAAGTTCTCAGTGCCTCGTTTTGAATGGCAGGGTCTTTGTTATACTACCGATGGAGTGTGCAGTTTCTTCAAGCTGTTTTAGTTGTTTGAAAATAGCATAATCTTCATGCTTCCTGTAAGGGCGCTTAGCACTAGCATTGTAAGCCTTCTGGTCAAAATGGTAAAATATAGTGAAGTTCTAAATGCAACAGGCCAGCTCAATTTTGTTCCTGAGCAAACATACCAACTCGGTATTATGTT